>VYZW01033893.1:0-23690 GCA_013401315.1 Balaeniceps rex
TCTTAAAGGTCTTTTCCAACCAAATGATTCTACGGTTCTCAAGGAAGGATCTCGAGGTTTGCCTATCATGCACAAACTCATTCTTATATGGACTACATTAATATAGTCCATTTAGACCTGCAGTAATGAAGATTATTTATTAGGTGCAATTAATAATGACCTGTACAGCTTGTCCTTCAGGAAGAACAGGGCGATTAATGGCAGAAAACAGACCAGGAATACTACAGAGAAAGGAATCTGCCTTTCAAATACGAAAAAGAGGAAGACAGAGAAAATAAGGGAATAGAAAAGAGGGTTTGCATGTGTTAGTGACTGTACTTGCAGCAATGACTGCGCTTAGACATTTCCCTGGAACAGAGAAGCAGGCTTTAGGAAGAAAACCAGATTTGCATCAATTTGCTAATTACTGCAGGCTGCGGAAGAAACCATGTCTAAATCTATCACCTAACTAAATGCACGCTGAGCTCCACACTGCCGCAACTGGAGCCTCTTCTGCTCAGCGCTAAGAACGAGCATGGCGTGATATTGCTGGGATCCTGCCGTGCGTCCCGCACTCCCTCTCTGTCCCCAGGGTTTGGATGTTATGAGAGAAATGTTTTGACCTGACTTCCCTTCTTCCAGTTTGGCAGATAACTCCCCTGCCCCAGAAAAACAACCCAGAAAAATCTGTGGTACCGTGAAAGTCCAAGACAAATAGCAAGGTCTTCTTTGACTTACGGTTTGTAAGAATTGTGTGAAATGATTTGGGGCTGGTGAAGGGCAGCTAGCCGGCTTCATCTTCCATCCCAGTGAGCTGAGGAAGCCAAGGAGAATGTGCAGCATTTGGGTGGAATTCCTCCATAACTCGTGCATCCGCATCTACTCTTTTCCCTTAGGAATCTTCAGCCAACGAGGAGAAATGCTACGAGATAAAAGCAACAGATTTCTCACAATTTAAAAAGAGTCTGGAAGAATTCTTGAAATGGGTCAACGGGAAGCAGGACTGCCCCAACATCACGAGAATTGAGTCGGGTTTGTATCCAGCTGGCAACTGCAGGTGCCATGACCTGTAGAAACACTGTAAAGGCTTGCTCTAGGGAAGAGCCACCGGGGCAGCGAGGAGGGCGGGTGGGAACGGGGGGAAGAAACGGCTGTTACAAATCATAGTCTTTGCTAAGTGTTAATGCAAGTAGGTGAATTAAAACTGTACACAGCAATTAAAACTTTATGTTACAAGCACAGCCAAGTATCGTCATTTATATCACGCACGGTTATCAAACGTGAAATGTCGTTATGTCACCAGAGATACGCAGTAAGACTTGAAATTTGTGGGTTCTTTGCACAAAGAGACGGAAAAACCCAACCCTGACTCACAGACCGTGAGACCGTTCAAACGCTTTGGGGACTGGGGCCAGGGAAGCGTTCCTGCAGGCGGGTGCTGCCGGGTGGCTCGAGGGTCGGGACGTTCAGCAGGGATTTACGGGACCCAGCACAACCCCGCAGAGCAACCCCCGGGAGGGAGGAGACAGAACATGCGCCGTTCTCACCCTCTGCTTTAACCCCCCAGCACTAAAATCATTGCTTTTAATTTCTACTGGTTTACAGCGAGCTTTGCCAAAAACCTGACCAAATAAGCCTCGAGGTTTTGTGTGCCTGCCACTTCCGTCGCAGGATCTTCTCCCAGCATAATGAATAGCTTTTGCTTTGAATTTTTCAGATTTTTTCAGTATATGGCATTTATACAGTTTATGACTAGACCCAAACTGGTGCTGAATCCCATGCTTTAAAAAAGATACAGGGCATAATGTTCCTTGCATGAGACCTGGCGTACCTCTCCGTAAATCAGTACCAGCCAGGTGCCAGATGTTGCTTTTCTGATCCATTTTTTGTACCTTTGCAAAACAGTCAACTCTTAGGCAGAGACATAAAAGGGAAGAAGTTTTTAAGGAATGCAAACTAGTGGTTAAGAGCAATTCTGGTCACAGCAACACCAGTACTCCCAGTCCTCAATAACAATACCCAGATACCAGATATAAGAGGTCATGGATGATGGGTCTCCCAAGGTGTGCCTGCCTGATGCCTGCTTCCGTGCGTACAGGCAGCAGTGACATAGTGGGATTCGTAGGCACCACAGATTTCAAGGGTTTTGTCCTCAAGACTTAGAGAAGATGGGGGAACCCAGACTGCCGACTTCTCTAAATACAGATAGAAATATAGTTGGCCACAAAAGTGAGCCAAATGACAATATACCACCTGTACCATAATGAATCTAGCTGGTACCAGTTAAAAATCCATAGTTCTTCTAAGCCCAGCAAAAGACCGAGACAGGAATTTGAAACTACTGTGACAAAACACGATGGAGTCATCAAATGGTCTTCTAACTCAGAAATATCGCAGATACCTGTTTGCAAGATAAATCTTATCTTGGTGCTTAGACCTTTGCCGCCGCTGAACACACTTCACCACTCTTGTACTCACAGCCTACTGAACGTCTTCGGGTTTTGGACAAGGATTTGTGTTGAAGTCGCTAACAATCACGGAAATGACTTCTCATGAAAGTAGGATTTATCACACATGTAAAACCAGATATAATTCATATACACATACAAACCAGAAGGTTTGCATCATTTCCCATAACGCCTTAATCACTAACCAATATCCAGTCTAGGGCGGGATGGCAGAACTGATTTTTGCAGCTCGCTAGAAGGTGGTAAGAGGGAGAAAGAGACATAGCATTTATAAGCCACGTGGAGAAAAAAACTGACCTATTTTCATGCTTCAGTCCAAACATAAGTAGTTTTCTAGCACGCTCAGAAGGCCCCAAGCCATCAGGCATCTCCGGGTTAGAAGAGCGGCGGAGATGGGGTAGTACAGGTCTCGGTTTAGCTGTCTACATCTTTCTGCATCCCGTGCAAGATGAGCGCTTTGGAAACACCCACATCACAGTGATCTTTGAAAACTGAAATGAAAGGATAGATTGACAAAGCTCAAAGCCTACGAA
Source organism: Balaeniceps rex (assembly GCA_013401315.1). Lineage (NCBI taxonomy): Eukaryota > Metazoa > Chordata > Aves > Pelecaniformes > Balaenicipitidae > Balaeniceps > Balaeniceps rex. The sequence goes on from VYZW01033893.1 coordinate 2,981, forward strand.
AACGTTTGAAGTACCAACACGATTTGCATTGCAGCAGGGTTCTGAAGCGCCACATTCCAATGACCAAGCAAAGGATGAGTTTTTGTGGTTGCGCATGAAGGGGTGGGACCTACCCAAAGAAACAAACCTGCTGAATTACTGTACTTGAGTTATGCACAGCACATACAGTAAATGCAACCAACTACTAACCTTCCATCAGAGCAGCCGCTGAGTAATACCTGAATTTGCTCACATACTCAGTTCCAGCTCACCTTCCAACTGAACAAAAGCGCTCCTGTCCAGCCCTGTGACAAAGAACTGATCAAACCACAAAGTTTTCTGGAGGTGGCCTGTTCAAACACACACCTTAAGGTGTGTAAGAGCCGTATTCGCAGAATCTCACAAAACCAGAGACAACCACACCAGTCATGAACTGGGGTGGTTGACAGAAGAGTAGTGTTATCATCAGAAAGACATTTATTCTGCAGGAGTCCATGATTTTATGGAGTTCTTAGCGGAGAACGTCTTTTTATTACCTCCTGTGGTCAGGTTTGCTGAGATATGTTTGGGGTTTTGTGCTGAGCACCCAGCCTGCACCAGCAGCTCCTCCAAGGTATTAACTTCAACGTAATTCAATGTAACACTTAAAATTCTGAACATGACGCTTGGGCTTACCTTGGAAACTGTGGTATCCCATTGACTTGATCAGAAAGTCCTGTAGCACCCCCAGCATGATTCATATTTGGTTTTTTAAGTTCATAAAGAAAAATCCCAACCACCCACTCTCACTCCTACTATACCCACTCTTAACCCTAGGTCACTACCCCTGTGTAGATGTTTACTTTTCAATACATCTACTTGCAGCCCTTGCATCAAGCAAATGCAGAAAAGGAAACCAGCTCAGAATTAAATCTTGACCATTCAAATTAGGTAGGTAGCAGCATTTTCCTCACCAACTTTATGAATGCGTTTATTTTGAATTTACAGCATTTCCCATACGTGTTTTCTGTACACACACGTTTCCCTTTCACAGCACCAAGTAGGGCCAGGCCACCTCTGCCAGCGCTGGCACAACCTAAGATAACTCCAGATCGTGATAGTCAATGTTTGTTTACCCGGTCTTCTTCCCCCGTGATCTCAGATTATCTGTGTAATGAAAAACGCTATTTCTTTCTGAAAACGTGATGGTCTAAGAGCAAAACCATAGATGCTCTTAGACCATCACGGCTACAATGCACAGAAAAGCTCCACAACTCTGGACAGGGAAAACGGTGATGTCCCAGCTCATTACACAAGGCTTATGGATAGAACACTCAATAATTTAACTGCAAACTAATAAGATACTTGTCAGAATTGCAAAGGAGAAACGTAAGGTGATCTCACCACTTGCTTGCAAACAGTTTCACATTCTGTCTCACCACCACCTCCTTTCCAGAGGTTTCCAGACCACGTGTGAGAAGTTTCCAATGTTGACATGGAAGCCCCACTGATATCCCCTATTACCGCCCATTTGACACGCTGCGGATACCCAGGTTTGGGATCTCGGGGGAGCAGGACATAACGTCACACACCCGCCGGCTCCAACGCGCTCATCGCGTGCCTGCGGACAGCAGGACATTGACCCAGCGGTTCCCTCCCCGTCCACACGCAGCCAGCTCCTGCCTCGCATTACCAACCCTTACAAGCACGAGCAACAGCAGCTGAAACAAGAGCGGAATGTTGTGTTCGGAAAACATCGCAGGAGGTTTTAACTGGAAACAGGCAGCATCACAAGTTTCTGTTCCGATAGATGAATCAGAATTTGGGTGTAAATCAGAAATCAGTCTTCAGTTCCTGCACTTCCAAGGCTTGCTGGATGAACATCACAAAACGCGGCAACTGGGCCTTCCTTCACTTTCAGTTTTCTCGCATCACCTCAAAAGATCAGGTAAATGATAACCAAGCACGACTTTCACTGAGCCTGCCTGTAGTCCATGCCAGTTGAACTGCACGGCTCACGCAGGGGGTGCCGGAAAGGTTTGCAACAGGGTCACCGCTCCCGACGGCGGGGCCGAGACGGCCGTTCCCTACAAAGCCTCAAGGCACCCGCAAACTCCTCAAGATCAAAGCCATACTGGGCTACTCCTCATACTTCCACAGGGTGAAACAACCAAGCAAAACTTAGCAAACAAGCAAAAAATGAACACTGCCCCAGCATCTTTTAAGATATCAGAGGCTGTATCATGATAAAACAACCAAAGCTGGGCTCTGATGCAGGTTATATTTAATGTCAATGCTTCTGTGGAAAAAGGAAGAGGCACAATTTAGGCTGATTACTGATACCGTTCAGCCATCTGACGTTGCTTGTCGAAGCCCTCCTGCTCTCGGTTATATGAGAGAAGGCTCGCACAACTCCAGCCCGCAGGATTTGACCTGAAGGAAACACAGTCAGATAACTTCAGCATGTAAATAAATGATTTCTTCCCACGACTTTATCAAAGAGTGGGGAAATACAACGAGCACTGAGGTTACAATATCTATTTATCATAGCTGAAATATTTTAAGCTTTTTTTTGTTTTTTTAAATGTACACAGAGCTGTTAGCCACATCCTTGAGTCACGAATGCCATGAGCTGCGGTGGGCAAAGAATATATTCTTGTTAAAAGAAGCCGCATTCTAATAACAATAGCACTAACTACAGGACAGAATGGAAAGATCGTTTTAAAATACCATATTAAAAGAAAGTCAGTGGAAGAAATGGCAAGTATTAAATCATTCGTCTGAGCTAACGGCCCATCAGAAATCCATGGACTAGAAGCACGGTTACCATTGCCAATAACCTTATGTAAAAGGTATAAAATAATTTATTTCCCAAAGACTTGAGATCTACAGAAACCCAACCTAATTCTGGTCAGAAACAATCCTGAGCGAACCCCAATTCTCTATATCCAATTTCCTGAGTTATTTGAATCTTCATCCAGACTTTGAAGCTTTTTAAGTACAACGCTCTGAGTATTCTCAAAAGCAATGGGGAAAAAAAAAGAAATCTGGATCTAATATTCTCGGCAGCAGCAAAATCTTCATTCTGACAACTTCCATAAGTACTGGGCTCTCATGTCTTGAAGCGTATTTTATCTGTTATACGCTTCACACGCAAAGTTTTTTAATTTTTATTACTTGCAATGAAACGTTCCTACTCCGTCCCGGTGACAGGGTCTAAACTTTTGAGTGCAGGGCAGAACTCAGTCGAGACCTCCTTGACTGAGTGCAGCTTGAACCACCTACCACGAGCAAACAAATAAAACAGAAATAATGGGAAAGTCCCGTCCCTGCCTTCCCCCTCCGCTATCTGTAGAAGCATCACCCGCGTTATCTCTCTGACCTGGGCTGCCAGCAATCCCCCTCCCAGATAAGCAGGAGGCCCGTCCCACCCAGCTCGCTGCTGGGTCAGCACTAACCCACACCTCGGGGCGCAGGTGACTTGCCTCCGCTCTCCATAAATCCAGGCACGTTATCCTTGAAAAGCCGCAGTCCCCCCCTGAACCTGCTTGCAATTTCAAACATATCAAAATCGTGGTTGCTCTTCCTCAGCTTGAATATTGCCTTCAAAAAATTGCGTATTTCAAATAAACTGTGAAAAAATTCAACGGCTAGAGCCACAGGTGCCAATCGCTGTCCCGGTGGCCAGAAGGCTGCTGGATGTATCTAGCAATCTCCAGACTACAGCAGGGAAAGGAGCTTACCTTTTTGCTTCGTTTTTGTAGACAAGGTGCCACACCAGACAGACTCACTGGGGATCATTTACCAAAAAACACAGCCTATGATGGAAGAGGTTTAAAAAGCATTTTAGCTTTTGAGAAGCTATGAAGGAAGGCTTATTAGCTAGAAAACACAAAAAGAAAGAGGTGTGATACACTGAGAGACCTCCCTGAGATAGAAGCACGAGATAAGGCTGTGGTTGAAGAGCAGCAGGAGCTGAGAGCGCAGGCAGTGGTCACTGCTGAGCCTCAGCTTCCTGTGCCGGCCAGTCTTCGCTCCCAGAAAAGCATCATAAAACGAAATTAAAATGAACCAAGTTCAGTTTCTGAGATGAACGCAAGTGCTGCTGAAAGATTGGGGACAGATAACCCTGGATGAGGAATTCTGCATCCCAAGGATGGGTCCTGCCTTCCACCGCCTTCCCAAACCACGGAGAGCCTCGCTGCGATGCCTGCCTGGTCCTCGCCCCCCGCCGGGCTGCCAACGCAGGGGAGGGGTCTGTCCGGTAGCGTCAGGTCTGCTCTGCAGACCGGCAACCCAGCAGAAGGTATAATGCATTTTCCAGAAGTTCAAATGACTTTTTAGCTCTGCGATCTCACCAGGATTCAAATCAATCATCAGAAACATCCTTTATCCCGTTGTTACTCACCCAGCTTCTCGGTTCTGCAGAACGCACCCTTCCTCGGCAGCTCTCCTGCCTGCGACTTTCCAATCGCAACAGCATCTCTTTCTTTGAGTTAAAATGCATTAAAATGCAACATTACATACTAACTATCTGCACGATAGTCATATTTATTTGCAAAGCTGTTTAGGTTGATGAATTTTATAACGTAGCATATTGGGTAGCTACGTGTCTACAAGAGATGCTCATCACGAGAAAAGCTTCGCTCGAGACTGGTGCTTGCAGAAGCCAGGGCAGCTCCACCATAAAACACCACTACTATAAGATGCAGTTTTAACAGGCATTGTAGCTGGTTCCCAGTAGTCTCGACAAGCGCTGCTTTGCAGCTGGCACGGCTCTCTTACACTAATAAGACAATAGCTCTTGATAGTAAAATCCCATTTTAACTTCCACTCCATTTTAATGGAATTTTAGTATCAACTTCTACACATAAACCTCAGCCAGGCTTAGAAATTCAGCTGCGGGCCTGCAGCAAACAGCGAGAGCGCAAGGACGAAGCCCTTGGAGAAGAGCAGAAGTTTCCTCTGCCACGGCCTCGGCCAGCCCCACGGAAAGCTCCTACGCCGTCCAGCGTCCCTTTGCCCCGGCTGCACTGGGCCACCTTGCCTCTTAACGATTCGGTTCTGCCAGAAGTGTGAAACAGCGTTTTGTTGGTAACGAGGCAACGCAACCGCGAGGTCCTCCTTCCCCCGGTATGCCAGGAACACCAAGCCAGGCAGGGCTTAAGGTGAGCCGTGCTTTCAGGGGAAAACGTTAAAAGTCAGAGTGGGATCTGTCCCGCTCTGATGTGCTGAGCAACGCAGGTTTCAGGTGCGCTCCCACTGCAGGATGACTCAGATCACACCCCACAGCCTTTTCAGCGCAGGGCAACCCTACTGTGACTTAGAAAAGCTGCGAAGAGCGGGTAGGACGCCCTATATTTACTACAGGTAACATGCCAAGGAGACAAGGTAATTCCTATTTCCCCCTCCTTCCCCAGAAGGATACTGCATCAACTTACTGTTAGACAAAGAATAATTATTGGATGCTTTGGCTTGTCCTATGGAAAATATTTTTTCTGCTGTGCAAGCCGCAGCCGTCGCCGTGTCCCTGCACCCTGGCACCTTGACCCGCTGCTCCCACCCCGAGTACTGCGCTGGCTCCTCAAAGGCAGGTAAGGGATGAGCATCGCTCACAGGTAAGAAGTCCGGATTTTATTAATAAGGAATTTGTCTTTAATAACAGCTGGTGTATTTTAAAGTTTTGGGTTTTTTTTTAATAAAAGTACTTTAAATAAGGGAAAGCTGGTTTCTAGGAAACAGTTCAGCCCTGACGTGGTCAGGCTGTTGGACCCGATGATCGCCGTGCGTCCCTTCCAACTGCTCTATTCCACTCACTCCTCCCTCCCAAGCGCTGAACGCTCCTTCTCGCACTGTTTGAGCTGCAATCTGCAGGCGATGCTCTGGCCCGCAGCTCACCCAGCTGGATGCGATCAGCCTCGCCACTCCCCGCAAGGCTGTCGAGCAGCGCTTGCGTTCACGTGGCACCCCAGGCGGGGGCCGGTGGCACTTGTGCTCACAGAAGGCCCCGAGCAGGGGACATCCCGCATGCAAGGGTCGCTTCCGAGCCGGCTGCCGTCAGGCCTGGGCAAAGGGAAGTGTTTGGCAGTGCTGGCTTTGAAGAATTTCTCAAATTAAAATTTTCCCAAAGAATTAAACCCAAATTGCAAACCGGTTGTGACTTTACATACAGAAAATGGATGGGTCAAGCGTCCAGCTAACAGGGGACGTTCCCTACCTATTAACAGCCCAGGAAGTTTTTCTTATGGCACTGGCATGGCTGGGTAAACCCTTATTTTGAGCACAGAGGTTTCTCGGCCATCTACGCGGTCTAAAACACACGAGGGATTTGAGCTGGCAAATCTTTAGAAGAAAAGTGGAATTAGCACAGCACTGCTGGGGTAACTCCGGGCGCATTTACAGGACCGAGCCTCCAACTCCTTCCAAAGCGTGGGGTGAAGCTGCTCAGCCCCTCTGGGCTCGGTGCTGGGTCGCAGGAGTTATCTAAGCCCCGAATCGCTCCGCTTGCACGCTCGGCTCCGCACACCTGGATCCTGGTACTGAGAAGCGCTGAGTTTTCCCTCCTTTAACTGATAAAGGCGGGAGATGCGGTCGCCTGTATCTGTACATCAAGCCCAAGAGCTGCGCCAGGGCATTTCTTAGAGAACATTTAGTGCTATCGTGGTCGCTGCGAACAACAACGCCTCACGCTCAGCTGCCTGGAGGCAATATTTCTTAGAGACAAAAAGCTGCCTTGCCCGTTTTATCTGTTTTCCACTCTTGTGATAATTTTTGTGCTAGTTCAGTAAAAACCAGACAGCTGTCACGGAATAGCCGTGGAAATGGAGGAAATTAGTTATTCACGGGTTAGGTAGGAACATTACGCGCTCGTCACCCCAGCCTGATGGCATCATCTCTGATCTCACAGAGGGAAGGGGATTTTACAAGTTATTTGCTGTTCCCTACAGCTTCTCCATCGCAAGGAAGGGTCGGATTCAGCCCATCCTGTGGTGCTGGCTCCAGCGAGAGCTGGGAGTTACCTGCTCTGCTGGAAGCTGCTGAGAGGCCCCCGGGAGGCACCAGCTGCCGTAGCCGGGTCGCCAGCCTGCGACGCGGGAGCGAGCGATGGCAGAGCCGACACCTCCTGGGGTGGGGATGCTCCATCGCTCCCAGAAAGGCAGTGGGAGCGAGCCCTGCCATGGAAGTCAGGAGCTCTGCCCCCGCCTCAGCCTTGAGTCCATGAATCCTTGACTCTGATGGCAATGCTCCAGGACTCCTCTGGAGCCAAGAGAGAGGCAGACGTTGCCAAGACGTGGCCACCTCTGATGGGAGACCCCATGCCCAGCAGCGCCCGCTTTCCTCCCCCGGCTGTAACGAGGCGCCCGGCACGAGGTGAGACAAATTCCCCCCCGGCAGCATCCCACCAGGCTGGCAGGAGCCAGGCAGAGCTGGAAAGGGAAGCCATGCCTTGTACTAAAATAACCAGGGGGGCTGGGGGGAGAGGAGCACTCCTGGGACTACCGGCCCTGCTCCGGGGAGCGGGGTTGGACAGGCTTGGGATTTTAAAATCCAACCTCCCGGCTGGGTACAAGACACGCTGCTGACTTTCTGAACTTGGAGCTGCTGTTGCTGAAAGACATGAAAGTGCAACCACAGAGCGAGCAGCGCCTTGGCAGGAGCTGAATGCCAAGAGAAAAAAATAGGCACTGATTGCAAGATGGTTAGTAAGCAGCTTCTGATCTGTGTGAAGCTTCAAGTTTGTGGTTTCCCAGGTATAAGCTAAAAATGGCTTTTAGTCATTGAATCATTTCCTCCTAACTGCTCCCCAATTCTTTTATTGACCAACAAAGGCAAAACTTCATTATGCAGGCGCTTAGGCGAATCTTGGATCTGCTCGGCGGCTGGGCAAGTTCACAAGGATTTGCAGGGTCAGGACTAAACAGGACAGAAACGACACGAGAGTCCCCAGGAGGGAAACCCCACTGCTGAAGGCGCCGGCGCGGGCTTGAGCCCCAGTGTTTAGAGAGCATCTGGTAGGAACTGGGCAGAGTTTGATTCCTGATGCTGGTGCACTCCAAAGGCCAGCGTCGTTCCGCTTGAACCGCCTGGCTGCATATTTTGGGTAAGCTGGGCGTGTAAATCCCCCGAACACCACCGCTGCTTGCCAAGGCTGTGCCTTGCAGCTCTCCCCGCCTGTGTTCCAAGCGAGAAGGGAAACGCTGCTGTCAGGCCCTGGATTTCTTGGTTTTATTCGCAGAATCAGTGTCATAATTTAAAGGCTTTCTCTCCCCCTGCTTTCGCAAGAGGCTCACAAATTGCTAGAAACAAAACCGGCCGTAGCAGCTCAGAGCCCAGGAGGAGACCAGCATGAGCAGCACCGGCAGCAGCCGTCGAGGCCGGCACAGGCGATGGGGAAAGGGGAGTCGGGCGAGGATGCGCCGAGTTATTCTCCTAACTGAATTATCGCAGAACCAAAGGTCCTGTACTCACAGGGGCGATTCTTCCTGATGCTTTCACTCACTTTTGGAAGTTATGACAGCTTTTCAGCTATGAATGTTTTTACTCATCTTACTTGTAAAAAAAAAAATTATATATTTAACAGTAAGATCTAATGGCACGGAGCAGAACTCTATCTCACAGAAGCAGACCATCCCAACGTTGTCAGTTAATGCTGCTCTCGTGCTCCTCAAGTCTCCCGGCGAGCAGCGGCACAGGAGCTGTTAATGAATTAACCATGCTCCTGCTGTCACCCCATCGCTTGTTAGGTGCAGCTGGGGACCAGCGCGCTGCCCCAGCCTCTGGTTCTGCTGCCTGGGGCCATCGGGGTCAAATCAAAACTAGTAAGGATGGGAACGTGGCTCTGAACTCGTGTAAAAGCACCCGCTGGCACCAGCTCCATCCCTGGGAGGTGCCGGCCGAGGGGTGCCCGGTCGGTCCCCAGCAGCTCGGGGACGGCGCACGCGTTACGTGCTGCTGTCAGCTTAGCTGGTGCTACGGGACGTGGCTCTGCTCTGCTCGCCGAGGAGGCAGGAGCAGCCAGCACAGCCGACAGCCTTCGGCTGCTGCCCTCCACCTTCAAAGGCACCCAAAGCTGTACAAATGCTTCTTGTGTACCACTTCAAACCCAACTACAGCTTGCCATTTCCTCCTTCCTGTGAGTAAAACCATGCTAGTTTATCTAGAATATCCAAGTTATCATTTACTCAGAGCAAAACACACAGATGAAAAACCACAGCAATACGGCCTATGCAAAGCTTCTGACTAAAAGTGCCCGGGGCCGGCTGCTTTCTACGGCAGGCCATGCAGTCGCAAGTGAGCTCTTCTGGGAAAGAGCACCCAAAGATGGGAGCACGTAACAATTGAGATGCTCGGGTCTTACTCAGTTACATTTCTGAGTCACTGAGCAATCTGAATCTCTATGCAACACGCTAATGCAGAAATTGTTTCTTTTTAATGGTCTACATGATGCCCAAACTTTTTCTTGCTTGCATGTGACACAGTAGGACGTTTCCACCCAGCCACAGCGCCCAAAAGCGTATCGGGCCATGCTGCCGTACCCAGATGGTTCTCCTCTGCATACATGGTGTTCCTGAGCTCCCCTGTATCCTCCCAGTCCCCAGGGACGGCAAGCAAAACTCTGCTGGATGCAAATTATACTAAACCTATGTTAAGCAGGTAGGTAGCAAGATCCACTTTCAAGTATGAGATGTTTTCCACAGAGAGATGGATATTTCATTCCAAGTTGAGCAGACTCAGTTAAACAGAAACACCTTCTCGCTGTTGCTAAAAGCCCTGGTCAAATAAGAAAAGGTTTCGAGCATTTGTGCCAATGCTTTCTCAGCCTCTCCTTACTCACAGGAGCACTTCTCATTACTGTTCTTAATTCTTTTTTTTTCAGATAAATCCAACAGGTGCCTATACTGCATTGATGCATCCTATTGCTTCTTTGGTGTCCCTAATACTGCCCAAAATGAGAGTAAAATGAAGGTTTTCCTCCGTTCTGCTCGGATGCCGAAGGTGACGGGCTGATGGAGGTCTCGCCCGCAGCAGGAGTGAGAGACCCCTTCCTGCCGGGGAGCGAAGGAGCCCTCGCAGCTCCCCCGTGCACCGGGCCACCCCGGGGTGAGCACCCACCCACGCAGCCCCAAACAAACAGCAAAAATACTCTGGCGATGCACTTACCCGCAGGAGAGCCCGCAGCCCGTTGCCTCTAGCAGCCTTCCTTCACAGGGTGCCTTTTCAAACCATGGAAAAGCAGCTCGCCCGTGTCTTCGGCAGCTTTGGGGGGGGAGCGTGGGGAAGGTGCGTGGCCGGGGCGCCCTGCCCAGCTGCCTGCGGGACTCAGCATCCCCCAGCCCCGGGGACAGCGAACCCAACACTGGCACCTTTGACAAAAACATGAAGCGCGATGGCCGTTGGGAGACCTCAGCAGTGACATTGCTCCGGCCAACTCACTGCTCCGCTCAGCTGCGCCCTGTGCTATAGGAGACCAGGTCCCTTAACGTCTGCGTCCTCCGCGCTCAGCACCGGCCCTCCCGGACCCGCTAGTGCCCTTCACCGGCTCCTGCTAACCCAGCGCTGTCGCTGAGGGGGTGCTGTGAGCCAGGAGCACCCAGCAGGCGCTTGTCCCCCTGCCACGTGCAGAAGCCAGGGTGCTCCCCACGACGGGGGCATTCGCAGGATCCAGCTGCGTAGGAGGTGGCGCCGATTTTTGCGAGCAGAGTTCACGGGGGAGGTTGGTCAGCGAGCAGAGCCTCGGCTGGGGCGATGGGCTTGGTAAGAGATTTCCATCATTTATTTTGGCAAGGGTAAAGCTACAGGAATAAGAGCTCAGTGACCTCAGCCACTTTGTCTGCTAATTCAAAACAGCTCCCTCCTCCTAACGCAGAGCCGGAGCAGCCTGCGTGAGAGGCTGAGATGCGGAGAAGGTGGGATCCAACCACGACCAGCTTGTCCAGAGAGAGCGCACGTGTTCCCAGCTGCTGGAGGAACTGGGGAAAGCCATGCTGGAAGCAGATGAAACCTTTGCAGGGTAAAGGAGGACACCTGCAAGAGCCAGGCTCGGCTCTTTATCCACAGGGTCACATCCTGCAGGCACATGAGCAGCCATCGCCCCCCTCCCTCCCGCAGACACAGGCATGCTGCACGTTTTGCAGTATTTCTCCCACCAAAAGACACGTGTGGCAGCAAAGCGAGACCAGAGAGCGTGAATAAATTAACACTTTTTAGGAAGTGACAGCCTAAGCCCACATGTGGTATTAGGGTTTACAGATTCATATACCTCACTGAGTCAGAAACGTTTTGTTTGTTTGCCTTCATTCAGGAAGATTAAAGCAGAGGAAATCGACGCAGAACCAAGTGAAAACGCTGTATTGTGGTAGGACCTGGGAGAGACGCCGCTGCCAGCGCGCCCGAGGTGCGGCAGCCATGGCCGCAGGCTCTGCGGAGGGCTCAGCGATGCCCCGTGGGCAGTTCAGCACCCGGACCGCACGCGTTTGATGCTCACCAGCTGAGTGCGGCTGCCACGCTCGCACAAAATCACATCCAAGTGCTCCACAGCCAAAGGAACAAGCAGTCCCGTGGGCCCAACTCATCTTCTTCGGAAGACGGGGTAAGTGTCAGCGTCAGCCACTACTCCAGCTCCTCTTCCAGGCGATGAATCACTTGGAGACTCTCCGTCCTGGCCTACAAATGGACATGGGTAGAGGACTGCTGGACCTCAGGAGACCACGGCTGCGTGAGTCACTCCAGCCCAGCCCAGCCCAGCAGAGAAGATTCAGAAAGTTCAGCAGTTCGCATGAGGTCTGTTCTGTGGTCGTCTGAATGTGCAGTCCAATCTTCCATCATCTTTGCAGATACAGACTACAGACACCAACAGCAATATCCTCTGTAGCTCTAATGAATGATGAAACGCTCCGAGGCCCTAGAAGACTAGCACCCACACAAGGGGCCCTTGGTATTTGCTCAGCTCGCTCCTGTGTAATTGTACATCACCATCAGGCTTCAGATGTTGCAGGGCTCTCACCTCCACGCTGGAGTACGAGGCTAAAAGGGCATCTTTGAACCCAGGCCCTATTTTGCAGGTAGGGGCCTGATGCAGCGAGTGCTGAAGGAGAAACCACCTCCCGGCCTGGGGCCTGGCGAGCCCTCCTAGATTTGGCTATTCTATTTTTTTCAATAAAAGTGCACCAGGACGTCAGCGCAGTAGAAGTCTTCTGGTTGCCTTCATCTCCTGGGAGCAGAAGCACGGCGAAGCAGGAGCATGAGGATGTTCTGAGCACGAGTATGTTCCGAGCACGAGCTCAGCCAAGCCGGCAGCACAGCTCCACCTGAAGCCCGTCCCTTATGGCAGCACGAGGGAAGGGGCAGTGCCCTACCCTTTTCAGGTCACAGGAAGGAAAAACAAGGTCATGTCATAAACACTACTCAGAGGTGCCCCAGAACAAACAAGGGAGTTAGAAACACCTGGGGTTACACCGAGGGCACACTCAGGTCTGCCACTTCCACCCCACATCTTGATCCAAAACACCTGGCAATGTGTATTTCTAGCCCAAAACCAACATGTTGCAAAACGGCTTCACCCATGCTCGCATTTGCCAGCACACAGTCCTACGCAGCTCTGGTTTCGGTATCCGGGCTGCACGAAGATTCACAGCAGAGCACGCCATGGGCAAGAGTTTAATCAGAGAGGGGAGCTGCAGCTGCTGTCGCGTCCCTGCTGCTGCTGCTGCTGCCCACCCGACCCAGCAGCTGGAAACTAAAACTGCAACCGCGTTCCTTCCTCCCATCAAAGAGCTGGGTGCTGGTTCATGCCCTGGTTACGCCTGCCCATGCACAGCAACACGCTGCAAGGAGAGCTCAGGTCACCGGCACCCCGGGTTCCCATATAGGTTGCTGATGCAGTTGCGAGCCCTTGGAGCACAGGGGAAAACCAGATCTCAAGGAAAAATAATTCTTCAGCTGTGTAGTGAATTTTGACCCAGTTGATGCTTAACATCAAGCAGGCAGCTTGGTTTCATCCTTGACTTTCAAGGACTCACTAGAAATTTCAAAAGAAACATCCCAAAGTGTACGCTCGAGCCAAAGGCAGTCTCTGAAAGCTGGAGAACGCCTGGGAGACCTTTTCTGCCAGGGCTTTGCAAACAAAGTCTGTCCTTGGGGTGATTCTGCATGCAGAAGGGTAAGCAGGGGCAAGTCACGGGGTGTGGGCTGCCTGGCTTTGCTCCCAAATGGCACCGCAGAGGGTGGGCGAGATTCTCCTCTCACCTGCACAAGCATCCCAGAGGGTACGTGCAAAGCGCTGGGGTTAGCCCTGTGTCCTCAGGTAGTCCAAGATATCCAGCATCTCTCCCGCACTCGTGATGAAAATTCTCACTTTCGTTATTCTTCCTTAACATGCCTTTCTCACTCTCTTCACAGAGCAGGTAAATGCATGGACACTTCCCGGCTACGGATGATCAAAACTCACAGCCCAGCTGGGGTTACCCTACAATTATTGAAAACCTATCGCTTGTTATGGGGCACGAGAGCCAGCAGCCAGCTATCCGTGTGCACCACGGAGGTGCAAGGTACGTGTGGGTTAACCATATCTTAGCATTACTATTCTTTTGTATGATCTTCACGCTCTTGTCCAAAGACACCAGAACAACGTGCTTGCTTTCTGGGCCGCGTGTCCCATGACAGTCCCCAGAAAGATCCTGACCTGTGCACCGCGTACCACTGCAAGGTACATGGAAGATTAGGTACCCACCTTTGCCCCCGTGCTGCCGGCAGAGCCACGCAGATGCCTATCCAGAGTTAAGGTGATGCTGTAGAGGAGAGGGAGAAGGGAGGCCAAGGCAGGAGGCAGGGAAGCTGGAATCGGACCAAACATAAGGGTTCCTGGGGCTGGACTGGTCTGGAAGCACTTAACTGGAACCATCCTCCTTTTCTGGTTCACCTCCACCTCAGAGGGACAGGAGACAACCACCCCCAAAGGGCAGCGCAGAGCCAGTAACCACATGAGCATTTAGGAAGGGATTATCAAGGAGCAATGGTTTTAAGCTAAAGGAGGGGAGATTTAGGCTAGATATAAGAAAGACATTTTTTACGCTGAGGGTGGTGAAGCACTGGAAGGGGTTGCCCAGAGAGGTGGTGGAGGCCCCATCCCTGGAAACATTCCAGGTGAGGTTGGACGGGGCTGTGAGCAACCTGATCTGGTTAAAGATGTCCCTGCTCCCTGCAGGGGGGTTGGGCTGGATGGCCTCTACAGGTCCCTTCCCACCCAAAGCATTCTGTGAGTCTATCTGAATCACTACAGAGGACAAGTGCTGACCTCTGGTCAAACAAACACATCCTCACCACACACTGTCTAGGCAGTCTTTTCCCTGCAGGATGAGACAGATTCAGGACTAAACATGTGAAATTGGTCTCTTTAAATTCCCATCACCTAGAGCTCACAGGTGTCAGGTTTTGGCCCTTTTCAGAGTCCCTGACAGGGATTCCTCTTGTGTGGGCCAAAGCAGCACGTGCTGTGCTGAACTGTACCCCAGCATCATCACTGGTTACAGGAAGAACAGAAGGAAGGGGCTTGGGGGACAGCTATACCCTAGGCTGCCTCTTAAACACACACATCATCCTCACCTCAAATAAAACCTGGCATCATTGAAAAAAGACCCTTCCTCTTCTCACATTGAGGATTTTATAGCTCAGCTGAGGTACACAACTCTTGTGTAACATAAACACGGCCCCCCTCCCAGCAGAACACCCCCACTGCTCTCTGCCATAGCTCACATGGCTTCCCTTGTCCATCACAGCCAAACCCTTTCTCCACTCACACTACACACTTCAGTCTGGATGCCAGTTTTCCCCTCTAAGGTGATTAGATAGATGATTCTCACATGGTTTTTCCACTGTAACAGGAAAGAGAAGTACCTTCTAATGCAGAAAAGATAAGTACTTCACGGAGTCCACGCAGCTGAAGACATATACATTAGGTGATTTCCTAACCCGGCTGGAGGGCTGCATAACTGCTGGGTGACACAGCGTATGTCCACACAGTAGCATTCAGGCCAGTGGTTATGAAACCACACGCTCAAACTGGATGTGGATTACTGGCATGGGGTGGGGGTGGTTGTTCTTCTTATGACTAGATAAGCCACGATAAGAGACCATCTTTCCATGAAGAGTCCACAACGGTATCTGCTTTCATCAGTACCTGTTATACAGAGCAGTGCCTTAAAGACCACATCAGCAAGCTAACGCTAACAGATGCGACCTGAAGACCTCACTGACAGGTCCCAAAGCACTTCAAAGCATCTGGCAGCCACTCGTCCACAGTAAAAGCCTTTGTAGCGCATGTAAGTTTCTGTACTAAGTACTTAAATCCTGTGAAATAAAGAAGAGTCAGCAGTATGTCAGGAGAAAAACCATTTCAGTCTAAACAAGACTTAAGTATTTACCATACCAGCGATACCCTGGCAGAAGCTCCTTATGCCTAGACGGAGGAAAGCTTATTTATTCCAGCATATGAATCTTCTCTTTCAGGTCTAAAAACTATCCCTTAGGCTTAATTTTAGGCTAACTGCCATATTCCGTTCATCTTCTAGAATGACAGGAGACAGCATAGAGAATATAATCTGCCAGACTACACAAACATGGGCATTCAGTAACCCACTCCCAGGCTTGAGTCACATGTGCTGTCTTCTCTAAAATAGCTATTATTCTTCAGACCAGATTAGCAGCAAGCCAATCCTGCACACAGCACAAAAGGCCGCTTAGCATTCAAGCAGCTCTGCATCCACACTCATCACATCCTGCTTCAGGGACAGACTGAAGAACTCCGAGAATAGGACAGAGTTTTTCCCCGGAGAAAACAAGCAAGTAAAATTAGCTTAAGAAGTTTGGTATGACACAGTTAGCAATGGTATTTCCCAGCCAACTACATTATTTCAGAAGTGGGATGTGCAGATTTTTGGCCAGAGTCCCGATGTGAACTTTATCTGTCAACATACCACGTTGACAGAAAGTCTAAGTAGATTCCTCTTCCTCCCCCTGAAATCCACAGTGTTCCAACCAGAGATTGTGGGTTTGGCTCATCAGTTCTTCACATCTGTGAGGCTGTCCTATGTTGAATGCTTTGTTATAAAGCAGAACTCCACATTTCTTAAGTTTACATTGCGCCGAGAGATTTTACTAAGAAAACCAGAGGTCAAGAATGAAATATTCTGAACAGCCAGCCAACAACCACAACATTCATGGCAAGCAAAGGAGCACTGAGAGATATTAGAGAGCAACTATCAACCTATGCTGTGCTGGGTCATTAAAGCTTCGAGGAAAGAGTCTTGCAATTCCTATAGCAACCTGCCATAACTGTTCACACAAAGCTTATTTACAGGACTAGATGCTCTTCTCATTTCAGTGTTATTAACAACTGGGGCTCAACAAGTCTCTGCCTGGGCAATCCAAGACCTCTCTCTTCAACCAGTTGTGTATGTTTAACAGAAAAGTTAAAACTTTGTTGAATACATTACTTACATGCTGCATCTAAATGACTAAACAAAGCAATAACCATTAAATCTGTAAATTCCTCACATGTAGAAGTCAGGGGCACATGAACATATATTGCTAAGTCACACTGCTTTATTACCAATACAATAAATTGATGACATCTGCTATACCTAACATCTAAAACTCTTCTGTCCCACAAGTCTTTCCTAAGAGGACAGCAGGTGCATTGCTTCTAATCCTGCCTGACAACCGTTCGAAGTATTACCTCATTTTAGCTCACTTTAGCTTCTCCATTGCTCGATGTTGTACAAAGACTAAGGAATCCAATGTTTGTCATATGACAATCATGACTGCAACTGGATGTTTCAGTGCAACTGAAATTTTTTCACTTTCTCAAGCCAGTTTCATACGTTGGTATGCCAATTGCCCAAGCTAGTCTTCAGGCAATAACTTAAGGTTGTAAAACCATTACCATTTTTGGCTTTAAGTTCACCTGCAGTCATCCATATTCCCACGAAGTCCTGGCCATAGCAGAAATGGCCAGTGAGAGATCTGAAGTCAGTCCACCCTGCACAGTGGCATATCAATACAACAGTCTGGCACTAAACAGCAAGTTCCAACATTTCTGAAACGTTTGCCTATTTCTCCATAACTTTGCTCATTTATTTATTTTTTTTTAGCAATTAACTGCCATTTCTTCTGACATAATTCAGAAATGGGATTCCTTTCTATTGTGGACAACACTGTCTTCCATGTGTTGGCTTGTGGCCGTTACACATGCTAACAAAGCAAAAAGGCAAAGTAGAATCTAAATCCTTGTGCTCAAAGGGCATGATTATTCCCAGCCTGAAGGGCAAGGCAAAACCATGCTCCAGTGTACAAAAGTAGATTAAGATTTGCTTGCAAGCCATCCTACTGACTCCAATAGGTGCTGAGCAATGCCAGATCAGGTGTCCCTGTGGCAAAAATGCAGCGTTTCATCAGCAGAGATGCCTACTTTTAGAATCAAGAATTGTCAAGACCGTTGGAAGTCTTGAAAGGCTTCAGATTTTTGTAACTGCTTGCATCAAAACAGACAGTACCCCACAAGAGAAAAGTTAGCATCACAGGGAAAGTCTTCTCATTAGTGTAATAATACTGAGATCACAGTTGCCATTCCCCCAAAATGTGCAGCCTGCCTGCTCCCAGGATATATTATAGTTTCAATACACAAATTAAACCTTTCCAGCTTCAGTAGAAGGTGCAACAGTTCTGTGTTGTGTGCTGGAGCCTTAAGCAAAACACTGTCCAAAACCATGATGTATTTTCTGCAGAAAAAAGGACAACAAAGCAACAGGCCCTCAATAAAGGAAAAAGTAAAGGCCCACTGCTCCCTAAAACCAAGTACTGACGTACCTATGAAGGACACAAAACAGAGAATCACTTTATGGAAAGAACATTTATTTTTTGTTTCAAAACTTGTGATCCATAGAAATACAATAAAATCAACATGTACACAAAACTTTAAAAAAAAACTTTGGTTCAAAGAAATATTTAACATCTAAGTCTTCTGAGGTACAAAAGGCACAAGACCAGGCACCCAAACATACTGAATCGCCCACAGCACTGTTTGCACCACTAGTACAGAGAAAGTTGGGAGGGTGGAAGGCAGGTCAGAGGAGGATGGCAGGGGGAACATGGAAATAACAGCAACCAAAACACAAGTATGTGTACAATGCCATTTACTTGCTTTCACAGGTGTTACAGATTTTGTTGTCCTTTTTCAGTAAAGTGCCAGGACTCTCGGAGAAAAAGATGGATCATTTCTTAGAAATGAACTGGAACAACCAACAGTAGAAAAGGAGACAGAGAAACAAAGGCCTGCAGCAGGTTGGGTTTCAGTCAACCTCTGTTCTCCCACAAGGTCTTAAGAATTCATTTCCTCTTTCGTGAAACCATTTGTTTGAAACTGTGGAACAAGGATGTGAAATTAGTTACCACCACGTACCCAGTGTGTGTATCACTACAACCCAGACGGTTGCTTCAAGTAAAATTTCACCTCTCAGTCTAAGGATCCCTGCTTGTATTTCTCTACCCATCCAATGGGAAAGACACAGGAAGATGCAAAGGGCTGGGGAAGAAAGGATCTTTCCAGTTGCACAATTCTGGGGCCAACGGTAACAGAGCAGTGTATTCTGGGTTTGGTATCATTTATAGATCAGCATGCCCTGGTACTCCAGGGGAATACCTTGGAGGCTAGGGGAGGTGGGTATGGATGACATGAAGCCTGAGAAGCTTTCAGCAGTCAGCAGAAATTCCCAGTGTCCAGACATTCACATTTACCTTACAAGGAGCTCTCCTCCTTTTGCAGTTAAAACTATGCACAAATCTTTGTAGGAACAGACCTGATTCTAGTCAGGTGATAATTCAAGTCGTGCTGATACACTACACAAACCCAGTGACATTCTTACACATTTTGTCCTGTCATTGACACAAACCAAACTCACTAGAAAAGCTACAGCTGAACAGTGTAGCTGCTTAATACTACACAATATTCATGGTGGGAGTTTTCATTATGGCCAAGTGACTCCCGTAGCTAAAATGGCAACACCCAGGTTATTAAATGCTGTTATAAGGGTTCAGTATATCACCAGCTTTGCATATACATGAGCCTTCCTTCAGGTTTTGTTCCTAAAGGAGTATTACTTACCCCATTTACACCCTACTAGTACCGGACAAGCTGCATGCCTTGTTCTATAATCACCCTCACCACTTCTGAAAAGGTTGTACCAAAACACTGCTGTTCCCTGAAAAGTGAAATCAGATCTGGATTAGTCAGAACCTAGTCAAAGTAATTATTCAGGTTACAGTAAGGAGGGGGAAAAACGCCTATGAATTCAGCTGCAGGCTCTTGTGAAGCACTTTAACATAGGCCACTACTGACAGCACATAAAAAAACCCCCTTAGTCCCACTATTAATTCAGCCACGTTCAGAGTAGAGAGTTCTAACTGAACACAAGTTTTGTTAGTAACAGCTCTACGCAGAAACTGTTCACATTATACACTGTAAAGCAAAGGAAGCAGCCCTGCAGTCAGGCTGCCTTGACACACAGCAGCCCATCGATCAAGTTCAACAAACAGCACTTTGTCACATTAGCTGACTTTTAAATGGGTGCAGGACTGTAGTAAGGAAGAGACAGTAACAGGAGAGAGGAGAAATCAAAACACAAACAGACTTTACCTTCTTGGGCCATATTGCTGCCCCAAAATCTGGGAAAACTGTAGCTCCTCCAGCTTCTACATCACTCATCTGAGAAAACAAAGTCCGCAAACTCTGTCCACTTACAACGCTTTTTGTACACGCAGTCCCACAAACTAAAGTGCCCCAAACCCTAACAGAGAGAGTTTTCTGCTTGCACCTCTACGAGAGGCACTGATGAGGAAAGGATGCACTTCAACCAGCACGAACTGCAAAAGTAACAGTATCTGCTATTGAAGGCTTTTACTGCAGCTGAGGGCTTTTGTTCAGCACTTCGTCTAGATTACACATAAATCTATCGCACAAACAATTAGCCATAAGGAGTTGTGTACCTGCGGTGTTAATAAGCTAGTAATCTACAACAAGGGAGAGGACTTCAGNACCTTTGACCATGTACAACTGGCAGAGAACAAGGTGCATATCATTCACTTTAAATCAAGGCTTGTCCAAAAG
Organism: Balaeniceps rex; assembly: GCA_013401315.1. Lineage (NCBI taxonomy): Eukaryota > Metazoa > Chordata > Aves > Pelecaniformes > Balaenicipitidae > Balaeniceps > Balaeniceps rex. Next base: position 23,097 of record VYZW01033893.1, read on the forward strand.
TCTGAGAAGCAAACAAAATACAGATAGAGACAATTTAAAATTAAAGCCTCTTAGCAGCAGACTTTCACAGCTACTTATCTTATTCCGATTCTTGTTTCTGAGATTATTTCCTCCCGCACCATATCAAGTTGAAAGTATTGTGGTTCTGTTTTGAGCTGCGTTTCACACTCAAGATACCAGCTCAGCCATAAATATTTCATCACAGAATTTTAAGCTATGAACCCTGCAATAAATTGATTTAATTCAGTGCATGGCATGGATAACACTATAGAAATTAATTATAATTATATGGCAAGTGAGGCTGTTTTCAACACCACCTCCACCTCAGTTGTCATGGATTCTAAAGAAAGAACTGCATGTANACTGTGAAAACATTAGGCCACCAGTATCAGTGGCAGTTATGTTCATGATTCCAGTGTACATGGTCTGTAGGCTGTATAATGCATGCAACTAACGAATCTTTCAAATTCTGCATTTGGAACCCAGTTGCACTGAGTTTATTAGCTATGTCTCCTTCATTTGCTGAAGCGACAGCTACGCCAGAGTAACTCCAGCTTTGACAAACAGCTGAAAACAGAGGCTGACAGACCACAA
>VYZW01033898.1:8723-37017 GCA_013401315.1 Balaeniceps rex
CGAGGTACCGCGGGCCGGGCACAGCCCGGCGGGGCGGGGGGGGGGTGGGCAGGGCCGCCGGGGGCGGGGGAGGCCCGGGCCGGTCCCGGCTCGCCTCGTCCCTGGGCGGGAAGTTTTCTGGTGCGAGGGAGCGGCGGGGGGAGCGCTGGCAGAAAGCACCGGCCTCGCCTGGCCGCAGCCCCCCCAACGACAGGGCGGGGGGCCTGGAGGCCGCCCCTCTCCCTCTCCGCCGGCACAAGTGCCCCGGAGCTGCCGTGAGTTCAGTAACAGGCTTTAGGTGCAGCCACAAGATGCAAAGCGAGCTATTAAGAAAGGGGGTGGGTGGGGGGAAGGCAAATTAAAATGGTAAACCAGCCCTTGTCTAGTGAAGGTTTGTGGTTAGATGGCTCTGTGTAAACTACTGTTGCAGGCTATATAGATTTCCTCTCCCGCCAGCGTTAAATGTTGCTTGAGCATGTTACTTCAAATCTAATTGTGATGGATGTACTACAGTAATTTATTTTACTTAAAGAGATATCAATGCCTGTGATACTAGCACTTCAAAATACTTAGGGGAAAAAACGGAGTAGAGAGCAGAGTAAATAACGTCAGTTGGAATGTCCTGAACCTGTTGTTTAGGCCACTCTTTCTGTTAAGAGTTTCGCTTTACTGCTCGTTTTTGTAATTTTTGAATTTTGGTGATCAAGTGCAAGAGCGGGCTTTCTCACACACGAGTGTTTAGTAAAGAATGGAGTTACACTTTGCCTCTAGAGGGAGGTGGAAAAAACTTAACTTCAAGCGGCAGTTTAAGGAACTTTAACTAAGATTCAGTGAGTTAATTTCACAGTCCGGTATTACTCATATCAGTTGCATCAGTGAAAGTTTGATAACAACAAACTCCTTGTCCTAAATTCAGGCCAAGATTCTGAAAAGTAGGTGTTTTGTAACATTGTTTAGACATTTAAGCAGATGACTTTTCAAAACTTCTGAGAATCAGGCTGGTTTCTTGTGAGGCTCCCCAGTTTTGAAATAAAGTGTATCTGCTAATGAATGATGTCTGGTGGATCAGTCTGGGTTCCCAAATAGAGGTCACTGCAAAGGCAGTTTGGAAAATGTTTTGGCTGATGTAGCCTACTGAGTTACACTTCGGTCATGCAACCTACTGAGATAAGATGTGGATGACAGATAATTTAGCATATTTCCAGGAAAAGATAAACAAAAACAAATACAGGGTCTAAATAGATTCTGTCATAATGTTAGCTGATTGAAATCGGATAATAGTCTATGGTAAGGTGACCTAGGTTACAAATTCCTTCTGCCCTTTTTTTTCCCCTTCAGAATTGTAACGTGTTATTCAGTTCATAAATCGTCATCCATTCATCTTGAAAGCTTGTCACCTCCATGAGGAAGATCAGTGTCCTTAACTGATTGCTGTACATACACATGGTGTCCTGTCTGTGATTCTTGTTTTAAAAACAGGAGCATCTCTCCTCTAGTTAAGAACTTGTGCCTTCAAGTGATGCCAGTAGTGCCAAATGAAAGGTGTCCAGGGACAGATTCCTAGGCCAAGTGTGTAAGGCTAAGTGTCCCCTGCCTTACATGTCTGTTTGTCTCAGAGCTAACTAGTTGGACTAGTCCAAGACAGAGTCCAGGAACTGGCTGACAGTGGAGCGGTGTGGGTGATGAGCACATCGCTTGTACTTATTCCTTGGCCTCCTTATATTTAGCCATGTAGCTGTATCCCTACTTGCTGGTCTTGACTTGAAGGTCTTGACACACTGATGTTGATGTTATAAAATGGCTTTTAAAGCTCTAGGTCTTTGTTGCCTTGCTGAAATAAGGTGAAGGAAAGGTGGTTGATGTACAGGTTAGCAGCACCAGTAGTAAGTAAAGGGGTCTTTTCCAAGTGACTTATAAAAAATTAGTGGGGCTTTCAGGCATTTAGCTACTTAAGCATTTTCAGTGACCTGCCAAAACATGCAGGCTGGGGGATGAGGTAGAAGTTTTACATCTCTGGTAGCCTTGGGATGGCTTTATGGGTAAGTCCTGATTGTACAAACACTGATTCACTAAGAAACCTGTAGCTGTTCATGGGGTTGATCTCTGCTGGGTGTCTTCCTACTGCACAAAGGTGCTGCAATTTCATCCCTTCTAGTAAAGAGCAATCTTAACGAGTTCCACTAGGCAAAAGAGAATGATCTCTATTTTTAGGTAGTTAATAGTAATGTCTTGCTTTGCCTGTTTATTTGGGGCATGCCTCAGATCTTTCCATCATTAAAGTTGGATAAAAATCCAGATTTTGCTGCTCACTTTTTATGTGAACAGAATTTTCAGAGTCCCTGTCTAGATATCCATGAATTAAGGCTCATGCTTAATCTTGGAACTGTCATCTTCTTATGAGTAGCATGTGATAATAATAATTATTGCATATCAATGTATTTACTTCTTCCTGATTGCTGATACTTGGTGGCATCCACTAAGGGAAGGCAGAAAACTTTTCTGTGTCATAAACCTTTGCCTGTATGGTGCTAGTGCTTCTGTTGTAGTTATAGTGTGAATAGTTGTGCAAGTGCCTGTTGAGAAGAAAGTAGAACAGATGTGTGTAGGGAACGCTGGCTGCTGGACATACTATAAAACCAGGATTTTTCAAAGGTGGTCTACCTGTGGTCCTATCAAAGTCTGTGGGAGTTTCACTCTTGGCTCCATCAGAAGGAAAGTTAGGCTCGTACTGAGTGTGTTGGGGATTTCCCCTTCAGGTTTTGTGGAGGGATAAAAGGAACTATTCTACTTCCTTGAATCAGCAGGGGTCAGTCTGTTTTGGCACAGAAGCCTTAAATTTTACCTTTTAAGCCAAGGTTTATCTTCACTTTTGTAATTCAGGGGCTGTTAGCTGATGGCTACAGCAGCCCCTTCTAAAAATATACGAGGAGTCTGTGAAATGGATCCCTGTTTCGCAGGCAGCAGCATATGCGCAGTATGTGACCTTGACTTTAATCTTGTGAGCAGCGTACCCTTATCTGCAGTGTAGGATTGTAAATTGTGCTTTAGAAATGGATAAAGAAATCGGCGGGAGTTTGTAGGTTCTGTTGTTAAGTAATGGGGATGAATATGCTTCTGTGATGTTTATGATAGTAAAGAAAATATCAGCTTCAGTTTGTATCGTGGTTTTAAAAAAGAAAAAGCTGACGTGTGATTTGCGATGCGGCATTTAATCCCAAGATACCTTTCCAGTTTCGGTTGTGTGCCAGTATTCTCCTCTAAGATAGCTGTGTCTGTTTCGGTGGGATCTTTCCAAGAGCGATAAGCAGTGGATACCCATCCCCCAAATAAAAACCAGCGCGTATTAGCAATCACATATTCTTTAAGGGACGCTGACTGTCTGAAGGTACTCTTTAACTGAGGTAAGATGCACTGTCCCATTTAATGTCAAATCGGTCACTGTCCTGTACTTCAACAACAAATCACGTGTTACCTTAGTAGTATGAACACGTGTGATTACATGCAACTAACGATAATAATGTAGCTTGCATGTTAAACAAAAAGGAAAGGCAAACTAAGCTATGAGTAACAGAATTGGCCTTTGTTTCTTTACAACTCAAATGATGTCTTATGAACTGGTCACCTGTGTGAGAGCTTATTCTGTTGTTCAGTTAAGGAATAGATGGGTACTGGATCTGCCCTTACACAAAAATAAGACTTTTTACTCATATTGCTGGTAATTATTTGCACCGAGACTTTTCCTGTATGTAGGAGAATGGGAAAAGCAGGTATTCTCCATGCATTTCAGTTAGTCCTTAGTGGCTCGGTTAGCAAAGGTCGGCTCTGTCCCCTGAGAACAGAAGAGCCTATCTGTTTTGCCATGTTTGGCGTAATCTGGTGTTTTGGCTGAATTTCAGAAGTAGGAAATGCATTCAGGTGTGTCGGCTCAGAGTAGTTTTGTTGATAGCTAGCTGATGCTCACATTTTATGAAACTTGTGAAGATGAGTGTACGGTGATCCTGAAGAGTTGTGCTCACCTCTTGGTTGCAAATGTAGTCGTGACCTCAGTTTCTCTACTGCTATGCCAGTTTGCTTGCCTTCTCAAACCAGAAATTCTACCAGCCTTGTGTCTGGGTTTTTTTATTTTTCTTTTTTTTTAAATAAAGAAATATTTGGAGTAATTTTTGTATCCTAAAATAATTTGATTTTTTTTATATCTGCAGAGGGTTTTTTTTTTTGACCATTCTGTTTGATCTGGTAGCTGTCTTCTACTTCTGCTTGTGTTTATATTACTTTCTACCGAATTCCTAATTATTAATAATTTTTACCTGTGGATGAATCTGTTCTTTTTAATCTCTTTTTTCTTTTTCTTGGTGAGGACTAAGTGTCTGTGTGTGTTCAGCAAAACCTTTTATAGTTAGCTTCTTTGAGCAATATTGTTCTTTGAGCAAGTTAGCAATATGCAAGTCTTATCATGCCTTTTAAAAACCAGTTTGATAATGAGGGATAAATTTATTTTGAGTCATTGTTGTCATTCAGTCTATGCTGAACCGGAGGCAAGGCATGTGCCATTTTATGGTTAGATGCAATACTTAATTGTGAGTTCCCTGAAACCCACCCACACATTGCTGGCCAGAATTAAGCTAGGCAGCTACAGTCCTGGGAGAGACAGCATCTCCAGAGAGGTAAAATGATTTCACCCATGTGCTGAGATTGGTATACACAAAAGCAATGTGTAGGGGAAGGATGAGGCTGCTTTTGTTGTCTCATTGGGAGATTCTGGGTAGCTAGAAGAGCTGCTAATTGTGCTGGAGAATAAGTCTCACTGAGTTACCTCATCTCTAGCTCATCCTGAACAAAGAAGAAGTCTTCTAAACCTCTCGTTTGTCATCTAAAGCTGAGCGCTCCTCTTCCTACCACTGTGCAAGGCTTGTTCGCTCTCTCTTCAGTGGCTGTGAGATCTCTGGCTGGTAACCTGCTCCTGTCCCCTGTAGCCCCTCTGTCACAATGTGATTTGATTTTGTGAAACCCATTGGGTTTTTTATTTTGGGGAGGGAAAGAAAGCAAAAAAATTTATATTTATTGAAGGAGGCTGCTGGTGGACAGTTTGAAATGCTAGCAGGCATCTGGGAAGATGCATTTAGTGGCTGGAAAAGGCATCATAAAAAGAAGCTGTGGTATGGGAAGTGTAACTGCACAACTACACGACAATTGTTTTGTAAAAATCAATATATATGCTCATGTAAAGCCTTAATGCTTCCTGACGATCTCAAGTCAGCAGCAGTTATCTAAATAAGCTGTTATCTAAAGAATTATCTCAAAGAGGAAGCATGTGTGGAACATAAAGTGGATTTAGTACTAAATGCAGTAACAGCAAATGTATGTTAGTTTCGTATGTTTTCCTATGCTGACATAGAAGTAACAGGTACTGTTAAGGAATTTCTTACCTTGCATTTCAGGGTTCAGAAGGCTATCAGTGGTCTGCTCTGCACAGGACTGATCTTTCAGTTGATCTTTTGCTCTTCGTGATGGACATAGCTCTTAGTGAAGAGTAGTCAATGATATTGTCATTGTAATATTTCAGCACTGAATAAAGTTGTAGTTACTTTAAAATTTAGTTAGAGGAAAAAAATTCCCTCAAAGAAACAGGTAATGTCTTCTCTTTCTGAATTGTATTACTCAAAGTAATATGTATAATTTAGTTTTAAATTCAGATTTGGTGTTGTAATACCCATATAAAGATGTTCACTGCACCAATACACTGGCTCCATAATCGCCTATGCCACATAGTATAAGACATTTAAAACTCTGTCTGGAATACAGAAATGTTGAGCAAAAAAGCAAGTACCAAACCCTATAAACCTGATACAGTTGACATGAATTTTCAGGTGTATTTTATAAATAAATATCAATCATTTGGGTCTAGATTCTTTATAACAGGAAAGAATCATGTATAGACATTAGATTTTTTTTAAATCAACATGTAGAGATTAAAAAAAATACTAGACTTGGAAAGATACTTTATGGAACTCCATAGATGCTGCAGGGTATCAGCTACCCATTTAAAAAAATTGCACTTTTAATTAAAAGTTACATGATCTCTAAAATTAATGTCTGTACAAGGTGTATATTAGTGTATGAAAGTATTAAAACAGGCAGATGTTTTATTTAGAAAAGCACAAGATGCTTTCTTATCTCTTACTCAAAAATTGGAAATGCACCAAAATCTTGTTCCTACAGAATCCCACATCAGTGTTGCATCCTTCCTTCCATTGCCTTTGCTTCCTCTTAGATTCTCCTGTTTGTCCTCTTCTGTCGTTATGAGGTTGCTATGTGTGAGATGTGTATTGATTTCTTCCCAGCATATTTCTGTATATTTCCGTACGATGTTTATGTGATTTGTTTTGGGGTTTTTTAAATGTGAAATGTAAGATGATTAATTAAAGAATGTATGTAAGCTTTCAGACAGGTATGAGCCACTGCTGGTGTCCCTGCACTTATACTGGAATTTCCCCTGCAAAATCAGAACCTGGCATGTGAAGCTTTTGAAATTTTCGTTATATATTATGGTAGCAATTCCCATATCTGAGCTGCTCACCAGAATTCAAGGGTACTCCCAGTCTAAGGACAAAAAGCCAAACGGAGAGGTGAGAGGTCAGTTTTTGTTGATCAGCTTGATTCATTGCATACTTGGTATCAGAGAGATGCTGCAGAGATGTCGCTTGGGTGTGAAAAGACTGTCATTGTATTCAGGAGGACCATACTGCAGAGTGCTGCATAGTAAAAAGCACCGATATGAGAGGTTGATAAATGGGTAGACAGCACAATATATTTGCAGAGCAGGGGGCTAGTGGGATGCTTAACTTGGAGATGGTATTTAGGAAGTAGGATGCTGAGCTCTCAAATGTCTCAGGCTTTTTCATAATAGGTTGTCTTGGCCCAAGCCACAGGAATATTCAATGCAGAAGTTTTCCTTTATGTGACACTAAAATACTTGCAAGGTGTTTTTATTTTTACGCCTCACTGAACTCAAAAACTTAAAATCGGAATTGAAAAAAATTATGAATATGACGACTTGGGGTTGGTATTTTTTTTTTTATCTTCCTAAGTTAATAATGCTGATACTGTTACCGCATTTGCGTATTGATCTGCACACAATCAATTTGGATCACAGACTGGTTCCTATCACATTTGCTAGGAGACGGAGATGCGGTTTCTGGAAGTATTATGGAAAAAGTGGTGTCAAGAACTGAAGGTATGGGAAATGAATGTCAGAGTGTCCTGGTTTCAGCTGGGATAGAGTTAATTTTCTTTATAGTAACTGGGATAGTGCTGTGTTCTGGATTTAGTATGAGAATAATGTTGATAACACACTGATGTTTTTGTTGTTGTTAGGTAGTGTTTACACTAAGTCAAGGACTTTTCAGCTTCCCATGCTCTGCCAGGTGCACAAGAAGCTGGGAGAGAGCACAGCCAAGACAGCTGACCCAAACTGACCAAGGGATATTCCATACCACATGACGTCATGCTCAGTATATAACCTGGGGGGAGTTGGCCAGGGGGGCAGTGATAGCTGCTCAGGGACTGGCTGGGTATCGGTGGGTGGGTGGTGAGCAATTGCATCGTGCATCATTTGTTTTGTATATTCTTTTAGTATTGTTGTTGTTGTTATTATTATTATTTTACTTTGTTTCAATTATTAAACTGTTCTTATCTCAACCCATGAGTTTTCTCGCTTTTACTGTTCCGATTCTCTCCCCCATCCTACCGGGGGGGCGGAGTGACTGAGCGGCTGTGTGGTGCTTAGTTGCTGGCTAGGGTCAGACCATGACACAGAGCTATGGAGAAACAGGGGTATAGTAGGGCACGGAGGCATAAAGGCAGGCCACAAAGCAGTAAAAAGTCAGACTTCATTAGTTTCATTGCTAATGAGGCAAGTCGTTGCGCTCCTAGCCGTGTTCTTGGCAGCCCAGATAGATCCTGTGCAGTGATGCTCTTTGCCCCTTCACCTTCTGTCCTGCTGCGGAGGAGCAATGGCCTGCAAGGTGCCTGCGATGGGGATGCGACCCCTGGCAGGCAGCTGTTGTGAGAATGTCATGTAGGAAAGTGTTAAGTTGCCTTTTTTCTGGTATGTGAAATATACATATAAAATTGGAAGGCGGGTCTTTGGGAGAGAAATCTTTCTCTCCCCGCTATTTTATTTCCCCCTTCTTGCTTTCAGGATTATACTGACTCCTCCTTTCTTGTAGCAGCCAGGGGAATATGGCTTTTGCAAGAGAACTGAAAAAGATGTGGTTTCTGTGCTCATTCAGATTAGTCGCTGGAGCAACAGGATCTAAAATGCTTTTAAAAGAAAGCTAAGAACATGACTGGACAGGATTTTTGTCACTTATGGTCTTCTTAAAAGAGAGAAAGATCCAAGATGTGATCTTTTGGTGACATGGATAGCTGGGGAAGGACAAATACACCACTAAGCAATATGCAGAATAATGTCCTAAATTAAAATTTGGAAAGGTGACAGGAAGCTCATTTGAACAAATATTCATTAATTAAATTAATGTTGTGTGAATTAATTTCATTAATGCACAATTAAACACCAAATATCACTGTTCGTATCCCTTTGCAGACTTATGAACAGGTCAGGTAAAGTTACACAGTCATCAGAAAGTTCGTCACGTAATTTCTTCCTGAGGAAGAAATTGAAGCCCAGGATTTTCCACATTTTTATGTTCATGCCACACAGTGCATTAAAGTTGTCATAATTCAGTAATTTGGAACTGATGGTATCAGTAATGGGTATGAACATATGTTGCCTTTCTTTAAAAAAAAGGACTTTATATTGCTGTTGAGTGAAATACACTGTTCATCTGCTGTGCCATTCATTTCCCAAGTAATTTATTAAGGAGTGTAACTTACTAAGTAACTTATGAAACATGTGACCGGGAGTCACATTTTTATTTTTTGTATATCTGCCTATAGTTTCTTGCAATGTAAACAATTAGAATTGTCACAAAACAAAATGTTACTCAGCTGCTCTGGCAGTATGGAACTTTTTTAAAATCTGTGATCAGCTTTGATTCATCCCACGCTAGGAAAATACTCGTTACAGATTTCATCAATTTAGGAGTGCGTAAGCCCAGTGAGCAGAATGGGAGACTCTTCTTAATACCCTGTCTTATCTCAGTTGTGATGGACAATTTGTTTTGATAATGCATGTTACCTTCTCATGAGACTAGATAAAAGCAGATAAATAAAAGTGGTTAACTGGCAAGAACTCCCTACCTGATGGACTGAATGGAGTAAAATTAAAGACTGCATGAAAAAGGAGCCTTTGCCAGGTGCAGACACGATACTTTCTCTCCTGCATGTAAACTTGCTAGTATTGCGTAGCTGGGAAGCTAACTGAATTAACGTTCAGACAAAACTGTGCACAGGTTATTGCACTCCATTGTTACTTGATCATAGAGTTTGTGTTCACAAACAAATGAAACATTTGATTAATGAATAACAGCTTTTAAATGCATTCCCTCTAAGAATGCGAATGTCTGAGAAGTAATGTATCGTGCAAGGTGGTCATGAAGTGTAGCAGTATGATAATAGTTGTTGTCTTATCGCCTTAGCATAGATGTTTAGCGACAGGTACAATGCTGCTGAGACGGCCTAATAATACAAATGCAGGATGATTGGTTGCCCTTCTAAAAAGAAGATAATTTAATACTACTACAAGTGAAGAAAAACATGGCATTTAAATTCATTAGAAGTGAACTGGAAGGCTCGCAGTACATAAGAAATAAACTGAAAACCATGTAAGATACATTTTGTGTAACATGACTTTATATGCAAGAGACATTAAAAATGCAAAAATAACCTTTAAGGGATGGCTGCAAAGGTGTATTTTGAAGATAAAATAAGGAAATAAAGAGAACACCACATCTGAACTGCAGCGCAGCTGACTTTCCTTGTTTCCTGGGACAGAGCAGCCCCTGTGAGTGGGACTCACAAACTCCTTTCCATTCTGTTGTTTACAACTATTTCTGATTTGACTGAAGCATATGTCCATGCCAGGTTTTTTCCATTAATGAAATTAAGCCCTCTGTTTTAAAGATTGTTAACTGTCCAGTTAGTGTTAGATCAGTGAACCCTCTTAGTATTTCTCCAAGCTCGCCAAGAGCACAAATACAGAAGGAAGGGAGAAAAGCTATGACAGGTTTTTTTTTCATTTCACAACAACGATTTAGGATTTGATACACTGAAATATTTTCCTTGAGAAGGGTTGATCATGAGTGGTGATTCCCACTTCATTTGCATTCTTTAAAGCCTCTCAGTGTCTGTAAAACACTGAGCTGAAGGAAGAGGATGGGTGTGAGTAAGGGGGAAAGGAGGCAGATGTCTGGGGACAAAAAGTAAGCTGCTTTAATATTCCTTTTCATACCACAAAAAGCCATTTCAATAGTAACTTTCATAGTTCATTTTCAAGTTTAGTTTTAAACTTTCCATCTTCTATTTCTTTAGAGGCCTAGGGTTTTTTGGTTGGAAAACAGGGTTTAAAGTGATCTTTGGGTGATAAACTAGTGCTTGCACAGAAATCAGACTTCTGGGAGTGAGGGAGGAAGTAATGATGATTTTGTTAGGAGCTGCCTTATGTTCAGGCTTGGTGACGCTCATCTGCAGAGCACAGAAAGCGTCACTGCACTGCAGGGCTGTGGAACCAGGACTGTCTTTTGGTGTGCACCACCATGGCCCTGGCTTCATCCGACCCGCTAGGAGAGATTTGGGCACAGAAGACGAATCCTTTTTGTGGCGCTACGGGGACCCTCCTTGAGATGCAGGCTGTGTGAAAACAAACGCTCCCTCCACCCCCTGTTTTTCAGTATCGGCTTGCCCAAAGGGTGGGTTTAGTCCAGTGAAATGCTCTCTGAGGGGAGAAGCCATCTATTTCTCCCTTTTATAACTCACCCTCTTGGTTATCCTTAGAAGTCTGTAATAGTATGAGGTTGAGTATTTTGAGAATGATGAAAAAGTATAAAATGTAGCGCATTACACCAAAATTTTTTTTACTGAATTTCCTTTCTGGTGTTTTTCAGGGCTTGGGAGAAATCGCCCCCTCCCTGCCCCCCAAATGTCAAATTTAAAACCACCTGCTTTCTTTGGAATATTTCTACTCTGATTAGCTCTAATGAAAGGCAAAGCCAGCTTTTTAGCTCATGGGAGCTGAAGCTACCCATTAAAAAAAAAATTATGAAAACCTCCATCCCTTTAAATGTGTGGACTGTTGCAGAGTTCACAGTGTGTAATACTTGTTTGGAGGCACTAGGTCGATTCTCTGAGCTTTGCATCACTGAGCGTGACAGCTCCTGACAGATTAAATAGCTGTTACCATCAGAACTTTAATCAGTTTTTCTTCCATTTCTGCAAGTACAGAGAAGGATAGGTGTACTTGTAAAGCGTCGTGAGGATTACACTGCAACACTTCCTGGATAAACTTCAGTGCTACTGAAGTGGGGGAAACAGTACCAAATAATCTCATGACAGCTGTCATGTTTCCAAAAGTGCCTGATCATATCTTCAAATCTGAATGCTGGATACCTTGTGGGTACCTACAACATCTAATATCAGTGACTTCTGCTTCTGCTTCCTTTCATGCTCGTAGTAGAAATGTGATTATGTACTGAACTGATGAAATAGCAGTTACTTTACAATGATCTCCTTCTGGTTTTGTATTTCAATGCTGCATGTAAAACTATTTATAATGAGTGGGTATTAGGAAGTTAGGGGGCAAACCTGCCTTTGGCTAGTTTTAACCTCTCAAATGCCTCCTAAGTTACATGTTTATAGAACTTACTTTGGCTTTAAAAATTACTAAGTTCTTACATGGATTGTACTGAAAGAGCATGAGAATTTTTCAAATGAGTAAAATTGAGATTTATAATATAAAGAGCTTCGGGACATGAGAGGGGGCAGTGGAAGGGAGCTCTTCTTGTTTTTTATATGAATTTTTATACTTTATTTTAATAATCTATCTACCTGACTTGTGGTCTTTCTAGTCACTCTGCATCTACATTTTTTTGGACTGTAGGTTGAATTTCCCTGTAGTTTGAGAACAGAAATAGCTGAATCCAGAGGAGAAACCTTACTGTTTAGGCTCTTAATGTAAACGAGGTATGGGCAATGTTGTGTGCATTGAATCTATTTCACAGCACTATGTATTTCTTGTGGAGAAAACAGCAGTCTAGTCTAATGTAGTCCTCTGGATGTAGGTTGGTTGGGGTTCCCAGCTTGTAGACAGCAGTATGATATGAGAAAAAATTAAACACTAGAGAAAAAGTCATATAAGCAAGAACCTATTCCTATCAAAACTGATTGTTTCTTATTGTCTCTTCACTGAACAGTCATTACAATGGGTATATGTAAAAATATAAACATAAATAAATATACATAAATGGGGGGGGAGAGAGAGAGAGATAAAAAAAAAATCCAGGAATTTTAGTCTCACTGTGGTGAGAACACTAAGTGCCTAACAGTCATCTCCCTTAGCAGAAAGAAATAAAAAGATTTCAAGTTGGGAGAGGGGAAAGGGGGAAAACTAGAATGGGGTGGGCATGGGAAGAAGTTTACGCTTAATGCCTTTCTTATATCCCTCTGTTAGCACAAGTTGGAGAAGGGAAGCCCATACTTTGCTCCTGTAGGAAAAAAAAAAAAAGTAGCTGTGTACACTGTGCAATAACTGATCTCATGAGGTTCACTTTATCCTGACTTTCTGTGGAGATAAAGTAACAGATATCTGATATTTATACAGAACACTGAGGAAGGTCACTGTCCGTCTGGAAACAATCTTCGTCAAAGCAGTTATCTCACGTGAAACCTGCATGATGTTCTGTGCAGCTAATTGCCTGGGTTTGTTCTGGGTTGACTATTGGGGAGCCATTAATTGTGTTATGGTGGTGACTACATGTTGTAATGGGGATCATTCCCATTCTGATAATTTATGCCACAAATTTGGAGAGCGGTTTTTAGAACTAAACAGATCTGGAATGAAACATGTAGAAACAATTGTTGTATGCACTGGTTAGATGCATTCTTTGAGTTATTATTGTGTCAGAATATTTTGACCAAGATTTTTTTTTTCCCCCCTTAATTGTTTGAATTTTGGATACTCTAATTTGAAAGGTGGTGGGGCAGATTGAGACCTCTGACTGAACCAGATTTGCAATGGATGTGATCTTACAGTTCTTTGAAAATCAGGTCCTTCTTGAGGTAACTGTACTAAGGACACAAATGAGGGCACCCTAACATACCAATTTTAAAATTTAAGTTTTTATTTAAACATTTGATTTTGTGCTTCCTTTGCTTAGAGTTATAATCTTTTCCCTTACATTTTCCAAACCCCTGGCCCATACCTTGGCCTTTCTGTGCTCCACTGGGAACCTTTACTAACTATTTTAGAAGGTGTTTTTGATGTTTAGGTGTTTCATTTTTACGTCTCCTGGGTGATCCTTTTGGTAAAAAATGTTCCTGCAGTTTTGCTAAAAATAAACAGGAATTTCAAATTAATTTCATCTTAATGACAAATAAGCAGCTTTAAAATGCAAGTGATAAGAACCAAACATGCTATTGTTGCCTGCAACATACTTGCTTTGGGGGAATATGGTAATATTGTGTCCACAAGCAGAAATTCAACAAAAAGTAGACATTTTCAGGATATAATAAGAGCTCATTACAGAAACTCGATAGTATTCTGTCATGTTACTTCTAGTTATAATTTAGACTAGCAAGTCTGAGGAAGGTTTGAAAATTAACAGCACAGAAATTAGCTCTGAAATATTAGCAAATTACTATTACTCTTCCATTTATGATAATACTGTTCATTGTTCATTTGATCATTCACTGATGTAAATAATGTTCACCTCCCTTAAAATTCCTCTCCATCTTCAATTCATGTTACAGAATCAATTCCTGACTTTCTTAGCTTGCATAACTGTCAACTTGACACCTGACATCCTTTGCCCATGTAAGGAGTAGGTGTGTTCAGCAATCTCTGGTTTGTACAGCATTGGTAGAAGTGGTCTATAAAGAAGGTCCAGGCTTTAGCATGGGTAGGGAACTCCATCACTTCAGTGTGTTTTTGATAGTTATGGAGACTCCAGATATGAAATCGGTACTCATGTTCAGGATCCAATTCTGTAGTTAGTACTGTAGTAAAATATGTTGTATGACTGTTTTGTGTGATATTGTCATTTATTCAAATAGGCAAGATTATACATTTTGTGGCGGAAGATCTTGATTTTTAAGTACATAATGTTTTCTCAGCTGCCTTGAGGCAAAACACAATAGCTGTTGTCATGGCAGAGTTGTGATTTTAAGCTCAGAGTTCAGAGATTAGGGAAACTGTGGAATATTTGTTTTTTCATGCATAATCTTTTATTCATTCTCAATGCTAGTCTAGTGTTAATGAAACCATTTGTATTTAGTACTTTGAATAATTTATGGTGAAATTATAATTCTCTTTCATTTCTAATGTTGTTAGTATTGAAAGAAGCCCTTTAAATGAGAGGAATTATACCATGATTTAGTGAAGTGCAGCAAAATATTCTTTAGCTGTATGGCCATAAAACTGGGATAAAGTTGTAATTGCTTTATTGCTGGTTCCATAAAAAAAGAGGAGCAACTGCGAAACTCATTTTTTTGGGTAAAAGTATCCACTGGAAGGTTGTTCGCAAACTTGAAGTTCTGTATATTTGTATCGGTAGCGTCAGTCTATTATTGGGTTCAAGATGCTTAGATATTTGTATTCTCTTGGTGAGTACTAGCATAAATCGGATTAACTTCACAGGTGCCCCAAATCCTACTTTTATTTAAACATAGAGCACCCCAATAAACAAAGTAAAGTTGCAAAGAAGAGTAGTTGACTGAATGGACTGCATTGAGCTGAACAGCATTAGAAGTCAGTCCCCTGTACTGAAATTCTCTAGTGAATGCAAATTTATTCAAGTTAGAAGTGTGCCTAACTCTCTTCAAAGATATCCACCAGTAACTATGGTTAATGTAGATATTTTAGATACCTTTGTTTTGGTCTGCCTTATTTGGGGGGAAGGGAGGAGACACTTAAGGTGAAGTATCTTTTCTTTCTTTAACAAAAGACCTGAGAAAAACCTGCAACTTTGGTATGTTACCAAAAGTTGTTACAGTTTTTGCTGAGTGTTGATGCTGTTCTGTAGACCTCAATTTTGATTAAGTGAGACTGAAAGCAGCTGTGATGACTTCTGGGTTATCTGCCAAAAATATCAAAATGTGCAGTTAGAAAAGCGGTAGAGAAGAGAAGGTGGAAAAGAGCTGTAAGGGAAGAGAGTCTCCAGATTCACATCTGCTTTTCCTTATGGTCTGCTACAAGAAGCAACATGAAAACACTAATTATCCTCTTAAGGGGATACTTATGTACATGTATTCATACACCCATCTCACTACTGCATACACAGGCATATTTGTGCATATTTGTAAATAAAGGTGTATAATATGTTCTTAGGGGAAACAGTCACCTGGATGTCTTGAATACACTTCTGGAGCAGTTCTTCATTTGACATAACTGACTAGTAAGCTAGTTTATGTCATTTTGAGATTCTGTTGCTGTTGCCTCTGTTGTCGTAGCCCTCCTACTCCTTTTGTTGATAGATTATTAAAAATGTTGCACTTTTTTAATTGATACCTGGACTTCCAGAGAGAGCATGCATACCCCAGAGACTGAAGATGTCCTGTAGATGCCATATGAGGCGACAGCAATATAAGCAGCCCAGCATATCTTATTCAAGAAAGGAAAATTTCACTTGTTTCAAAGGTCATTTAAGCTTCTGTGCAGATCATAACCCAGCTCTTTAACTTGGCCTGGAACCAAAGAGGTAATCGGTGCAGTGTGTTTAGGAAGTGCTGATTATAGCGTATTTGTTAATGGTTTAACTCATACAGAGTTCAGCAGAGCCTCATAATCACTTCAAAAGCTCTGAATCAGATCTTGATGCATGTTCTTATGTTTGAACGGAGTCTGCTTTTCTTCCACAAAGGTGAGGTCTCTGTGACCTGAAGGCAAAGTTCTGCTCTGGTTATTCATTGTAGTGCAGCTGGAAACTCAATTGGGCTTCACTTCCGTTCCTTTTAACTTACTGGACTTTGTAAAAGACATTTTTTGTCCCATTGCAGCCCTTCAGAGGTCAGAGAACCTGATCTCTGAAATGATAATGTCTGTACCCAATGCAAGGTAATGTCTCTGGAAGAGCCTTCTAAACAGCTGTATGGCAGTAACCAGCAGTGGATTTTTGCTGTCCGAAGTTAGAGTCAAAGAAATGACCAAACCTCCAAAACCTGTGTCACATGGTAACAGTCTGTTAGAAAGAGAGTCATAAACTATGTGCTTGTGTCAACAGCTCAAGTGATTTTTAGTTTTCTTTTAGTAAGCTGTAACATGCCAGACATCAGCAAAGTTAAAAAAATAGAATATCTGGAAGCTGCATGCTGTTATTCCTATTAAAAACAGGCCTGTGTTAGGTAGGATCTCTCTCACATACTGCTGCGTTCAGGCCTAGTTGTTAGGAAGCTGGTATTTTGTTACTTTTGTCAGAACTAGTTAACAAGACTCTGCAGTTGTCATACTGTTTCAGAATTAAAAACCGTGGTTTACTATAACATTATTTTTTACTAAATGTGTTTTTTCATTCCTAGCATATTCTTAGAAATGGTTGTTGAAGATTTTGAATCTGTGCTTGGGAAGACCTCTAATAAATGGAAAATGAGCTATCAAAACTAAGTTAGGCCAAATATAATAAGGTACTAACAGAACATTTATGCCTATGTATAATTGCCTTCCTATTAAATTATTGACAGAAACCTGTTTGTGTCTGTTAGATACCTATTTTTTTGGGTGGGAAAAATCATGTTTTCCGATTAGGTGGTGCTTTTTGTACTGATGTATTACATTGTTTGTGGAGGTATTAGGAAAGTCCTGAAAATTTTACAAAATAATTCTCATTTCAAAAAAAAGCCAAAAATAAGAAATAAATTTATTTAATGAGTTGCGTTATTGACGTCTGTATATCTAGCGTAGTCTGTGAACATCAGTAAAGGTAAAGCAATTGAGCATAATCTTATCATTTAGATTGGTCTGTTTATAGTTGAGTAAGTTTCACTTGAGGTAGCAGCTTGGATCAAATTACTGTAAAGTAAAAGTTAAACCAGCTTGCTTTGTGGCGAATCAGTGCCAAAAGATTTTATGATGGAAAAATGTTTAGATTAACCCAATACATATGCACTAGAAAAGCTTATACATAGTTTTTCATGCATGCTTCCTACCTCCCTAATAAAATCTCAGTATTTCTGTGTCTTATTAAAATGAAATTCCCACCATACATTATATTAAATCTTAAGTAGTTACTCAGAAGCGATACTGAAACTTCTATACTTAACATTTTTTCCCACTATAGAAAGCACACCGAAAAATTGTTTTCTGTCTCCTGTTTGTGGTTTCATTTTACATTGGTGACTGGTTACTGGTGAAAAGGTGATACAGGAGATCTTCGTCAAACATTATACATGGACTTTTCAAGCACTAAAACTCTCCCTGGTTTAATAATGCTGTTTTTTCTGCCTACTAGAACAATTAGGAGTCTAAACCAGGTAAGGAGTAACAGTTAGGAGTGTAAGCCAAGTGATATGGATATATTGGTCTGAGAAGGTATTTTTCAAGTTAGGGAAAGTTACTCTAGCTTTCCAAAATTCTGAGATCTTTTTCTGGAATGTGCGTTCTGCTCCCCCACCCCATGCTCTCCAACCCTCTATCCCCACCCCCCCAAGAAAGCACTTGCAGCTGGAAGAGATGCCACTGGGACTGGAATAGGTTGTCTGGTTTATCATGCATTAGAAATAAAGGAAGATGGCATTTTTAGCCAGATCAGGTGGAGAGGTGCTACTGGTTTGTCAAGAGAGAAATACCTGTTGAAGCCAAGTGGGTGAAGATAGGTATTAAAGCAAAAAGATGCTGACATGGGAAATATGGGGATACACTGTGAAATAACATAGTCTAGAGGTTAAGATGTCGTTTCTTGCTAGGAGGATGTGATTCTGAAGCACCATTCTGGTTTGAGCAAGGTAGACTAATAACCTACCAATTTTTCAGATGGAAGTAGCTGGGTTGATAAGTGTAGTCACCAGCTGTAGCAAAGGACTACTCACTGTGGGCTAGGAGAATCTTATCAGACTTCTTGTCTTACGAGAGTGGGGTTCTGGCCAATGGTCCTCACTTTCTTCATTTCCCAGTCTTTGAATTTGTATACAGTTCCTCTTGGCAACACGGTTATTTGGTTTTACATGTTTGTCTCTGAAAGATAGTCCTAATTTATGGTGAAGGGAAACTTACATTTATTCCTGAAGTTGATCCTCACTGTCCCTGGCAACAGACTGTTTGCTGGACAGTATAAATCGAGGGCTGTAAATGTCTGTGGGGAACCTCGTGTGAAGAACTTCCTGGAGCGTAACTATTACTGGTTTGCAGTAGCAGCCTCTTCTCTTTGCTGGAAAAAGCCAGCAGAGGGAGGTACCGTTGCGTTTGCTAAATGAGGCATTACACATCATCTTGTCATCGAGAAGAAATGCCAGCTGGGAAGTACTTCTGTAGGGCTTCAACAGTCAGGATAACTGATTTTGCTGTCTGTCATTCACTGTTCATTGCATGTACCAGTTCTCATGCGGGTGTTTAATTATTGCTGTGGTTGCATGTTCATCCCAAGGCTCTAGCTCCCAGAAGCGCATAGTGATTTGAGTATTTCTGTGTAACGAAATGAGTTTTAAGAGAAAAGGGAGAAGAAAAGGGTTACTTTTTGGTTTTCTGTTACTTTGAACTTAGTTTGTCTTCTCCTAGTGTTTTTGGAAACCCATAAAATAATTTAAACGGCCTTCTTCTATATGTCACTGCACATTTCATTTGATATATTTTGCAGGGAATATTTAGAGTCACTAATTTGTCCTAGATTTTATATGAATCCAATTAATTCAGGTCACAGAGCAAGAAATAGAACTGACTAGAAAACTCAGTTTCAAACATTATCTTCACATGTTGTTGTAAGCCTGTGGCTGTTTTATGGGAAGAATGGGAAGCAAAGTAGAGTGGGAGAATGCTACTAGAATGTTTAGCTAATGACCGCTATTATAAATGGTTATTATTAAGATTCCTTAAACATTGCTTTTTAGCATCGTTTTTTCATCTTCAGTGGAAATGCTGAATGCCTCTTTCCTACACAAAAATGAATGTTTCTGTGAAAATTTCAGCAAAACCAACAAAAGCATTTTCCAGTGATAGAAGAATGGGGAATATGTTCTCTTTCAACTCTTCTTTCATTTGATCAATTGCATCAGAAAGAAAGGAGAAAAAAAAAAAGAAAAGAGACTGAAAGATGGTAGTATGTTTGCTAGGGAGGTGTGAAAGCTAGTTTCAGTTTGGGTGAGCTACAGTTGTTTGAAGACTTGCATAAATATGAATCACTTGTGATTTATATTTCATCCAAAGATGAGGAGACGGTCGGCTGCAGTATGTTATTCACATGTAGCTGAGGTACCCCTGATTCATGCCCACAAGTAAGGCTTCAGCTGTTCTGGAACACAACCTGTTAAAGGTGTCTATGGAAACAGAATCACTGACTGCAGTCAATATTTAATCACACCCTAGTGAGCAAAGAGTGAGCACTGAATAAAGCTGTGTCTTACAGGTAGGCCACATGGAGGAAGTTGGGTGCTGACTGATCCCTTTACTGCGGTCTCGTTTAGCACAGGAGCTGGCAAATGATGAAATTTGATGGCATGTAATTTTTTGTTCTGCAGCTGTGAAAGATACATTTCATAGGGTTGGATGTGACTTCTTAATAAATGTGAAATCCTTGCTTTCTTAGCGCTCACGTAGACCTCAATACCAGCAAGCTGTAAACTATAAGCTGCAAGTAGGGGCTTATGTACATAGAATAGTGCCAGTGCTTACTGGAATAACCCTATCCACCTAAATAGCTTTTTTGGAGTCGGTATGGCCCCTGCTGAGGAGTACAGCAAGCAAAGAGGGTTTATAGTATTGACTGTAAGCTGTTTTAATGTTCTGTCTGCTTTGCTGTAGGTAATAATGCAATGAGAGCAAATAATGCAAGCCAATAGCATGTGGAGAAAAATAATGGGAACTTACTATGGATAAATGTGATTGCACATTTCATGCTTTGCTTTTTGTAATCCATCCATCAAGTCAAACACTAAAATACATTAATTAAATACCACTTTCTCACAGAACTCAGTAACTTGTTAGCGGCCCTTAGAATATTGATACTATTATCCAGGTTGGTCACAGTCCAGTGCGGATCAGTGTTTGGCAGCCAGGTCAAGCTGTGATTACTTGAATCAATGAACTCGGTGGACTGGCAGTGGGAAGCAGAACGTGCCCCATGGCTGCAGGCTGACTGCTGCGTTACTTCACCGGGCCTGTAGCAATTAAGTCAAATCATGCTGAGGAACAGTGTCTCCTTTAACTGCATGGTAACTATTCAGGCTTTGGGCATCTATGGCCTTGTCCATCAAGCACTATGCTTTTGTGGTCTTCTGAAGAGCTCCTTGGCCCTAAGCAAGGGAAACAAAACATTACCTTGTCTAGCAGAGCAGGAATGTTTAGGTGAGAGGCATGTTGTTATTTAGAAAACATACTCTTGTTTTGATAGTTTCTGTCTAAATCGATGCCAAACAGGAACTGAAGGTACAGATAACAATATTCACTAAATGTTTAATCCAGAAAATATCCAGCAAAAACAAATCTCAAGCCATATTAGTAGGGCTTTTTTTCTTTATTTTTTTTGCTTTTAATGTACTTCATTAATGGTTTTGCAGAACCAGGATCTTTATCTGTCTATGCAGTGTGTGGGCATATCATGCACTGTATCATTGTGAGATTTCAGGCACTTCTGTGAAGGTTATATGTATTACATAGTTAAAGCTACTTTTTGACATTTAATTTAGGAGCATCCCTGACGGGAGCTAAATTCTTATGCAGTCAAAGGAGAGAGGGAGCTGCCTCTTAAGGGCATCTGACTTAAATGACTACAGTAACCTGAGGTACCTGATGTGATACTACCTGTTTAAACCTCACTGTGTTCAAATGATATCACACTTGTCTACAACCTCTGTACAGCCCTCTCCTCCCCATTTTGTCACTTGGTTGTTCCAGTTTTGTCTTGCTTTTGTTTTGGTGTATGAAAATCTCTCTTATTTATCTTTTGACAGATAATGCTTTATTTTGCCCTCAGCTTGTTTTCATATAATCTATTTCATACTGGGTTTGTTAATATTGCTGTACTTAAGATATATACTGTCTCCCCAGGGCATTGGCTGTATCTACTTTCCAAGTAATATTGTGTATATAATCCCACTGAATTGCAATTATATCCGCCAATCAAAATTCATGACTATGTACAGTTGCTGCCTTGTAACTACACATTTCATTCTTCATTATGAAACTTTTGGCAATGTAACTGGCAGCCTCTAATCAGCTGGAGTGCAGAAATTTTGAAGCACTGGGGCTGTCAGAAATAATCTGTGAAGCCACAGCACAGATTGGCTTGTTTTGGTGACCATGGTAGAATCACAGGATGGCAAAAGGTTAAGGAGAGGGACATGGGACAGCCACATGCAATGTAGGTAAATTGGTTATTTTTGGAAGTGATACTCAGTCAGTCAAAGTTCAGAAATGTATAGCACCAAGAACAATTTCAGGGATTAAAAGAGCAGATTACATAATACCAAAGTAGTAATAATTTAGCCAGAATAGGAGCTGGGTGACCAGGCATGGGTTTACGGGTGGGGTGTGAAAGAGGAGAAAGCTTACTCTTGTATGTGCCAGCAGGCCGTTGGAGGGTGTGCATCCATGGTCTCTCTGTGCTCCTCTCCCTCTAGACCGTCCTCTGGGTGGTAGGCATATACATAACCCAATGATTACTAAAAGATTTAATAAAGACGTAACCTCCTTATTCTACTCTCGGCTTATCACATGATGTCTTTAATTTTCTTCAAAGTTAGGCAGAATCAGCTTTTAGGAAAGCGTGCTTTTGTCAGAAGCAGGTATTTTGACTCCAAAAGGTTAATCTGGGTAGCTTCCTTTTGCCTTGTGTGTTTTTCAGGTGGTCAGACTATGTATAGCCCGGTGTTCTCCCCTGCTCTTAAATTCTAATTTTAAAATGCTCCAAATTAAATTATCGTTATCTTTTTTTGTTTAAAAGATAGGAATGTTCTGTTAAACTGAATGGTCCCCTGGCATTTCTGGGCCTGTACATGCACGTGCACTCATGAAGTTTTACAAAGAGCCAAGGCAGGTACGCAGAGGTGGCGGGTGCTTTATCAAGAGGTGAATTGTAGCACAAGAAGGAATGCAGAGATCTGGACTGGGGCTTTCTTCATCAGGACAGACTGGCCCATGTTGGTTCCCAAAGAGTTCCCCATGTAAAATTAATCGGCAAGAATATTAGCATGTGAATATTACAGCTTATGAACCGATACTCTTGCTGAATAACTTTCCATAACTAATGCCGACACATTGAATGGTTTTTGATACTCCTATAAAAAAACCTTCTTCTGAAATGTGATTTTATCAAATAGTTGGTATATTATTAGATCAATGAAGTCAGTTACGCATTCCAAACATAATAGTATGTAAATTAACCTAAAAGTTAATTTTACGTTTTCCCCGAGCAATGAAACCACATCCTGATAGATACTGCATTTTAATTTTCTTTGGGTTGATGATGTTATATTTTCTTTCTCCTGTTACTTTCCGTAAACAGTATAATTTCATAGTGCTGACAGCCTATATACTGGATACCACAGTGAAACAGGAGGAACTGTATTATTCTGTATGTACTGACAAATCTCTTTGGTTAATGTGCATTCAATAAAGTTAAAATAGCAAATGTTATTAAACCAGGGGAAAAGCACAATGAAAGTTATTAATATTCTTTCCTTTGCCGGTATTATGCATGTGCCACATTTTTTTTCTTTCCTCTAAAAATATAGTTTTATTGAAATAAGACAGGAAGAAAAAAACTACAGCATAAAAGTGCAATAGCAGTAAAGATGTTTGTTTCAGTGCTGTCTCAAATGATGAGAGAGCCTATTTCTTTTTTCGGGCAGCTGAGAGTATTAAATGCTGTTCTGTCTTTTCAGTTAAACAGCAGCATTAAAGATAAAACAAAAGTTTAAGAATTAATAATTTTTCCTTCCTCAGCCAAATGTCCTCCCACATTTTCAAAGTAATATACCCAGAGGAGGAATTTAAAAAATGACTGGCTGGTTTTTTTACCTCCATCACAGAACCACAGTATTGTACTTCATAATTAGCTACATAATGAATCAAATTCAAAAAACCATTTAGGGGGCCTTCACCTAGAAACGTTTTAGTCCACGTTGCCTCACAGGAGCGTCTGTCGGGACGGAAAGCGCCCTTCCCCTTGTCGGTGGATGGTTTGCGTTTGAGGAGCCTCAGCCAGTTGCATGGTTTTTGCTCGTGCTGTATGGCTGTGTTATCACTTCGGTGCTGTCAACCTCCTTAGGGCCAGAAAAATCCATAAAAGGCAGTTGTCTGCCTCCAGGGGGGCATCACTAGGCTGTGTTTGTGGTGCCCGTAAGAGCTAATGTGCCAAATGGCATCTCTGTGCGGGTTTTGTTGAGAGGGGGTGTTGGCCGGCATGGTTGCCTCCAGGATGGCAGTCCTTCCCCCCTGTTTCTAGCTCAGGGCTGTCTCTTCTCTTTCTCAGCTCTAGGGCTGCCTTTCCCAGCTCTCCCAGCTGTAGCCAGTGGCCATGGGTTGTTTATTGCCCTGACCACTGCCATCGAGCTGGACCCCGATGTTGGTGGTTGTGGCTGTTACTCCCAGCTTGCACTCCACCTCGGAGCGGAGGCCTTTGGTGCCAAGCTGCGGGCCGTGCGGCAGGCCCTGGTCTCAGCGGGCAATGCGCCACAGGGCGGCCATGGTGAGTGTATGACCTGCTGGAGGGAAAGCTGCCGTCCCCTTGCTGGTGTCCCCTTGCTGGCTGACGCCATGCTGCTCTGCTGGGCAGGGGCCTGGCTGTCTCTGTCCATGATGCAGTGTGCCTCTCGCCCTCCACCCGCCCTGTGTTTTGGGGGTGAGCCAAGCAGCTGCAAGCTCTCCTGTTAGAAACTGGGCCGGATGGACCCCCATATGCCTTTTGACCCCTGTATGCTTGTACGTACCGCTTCATACTGCTTGGGAGAAACTTTCTAGGATCAAAAAAAAAAAAAGTAAAAACCTAAAAAGTCTGTACATCTAATAAATCAATCAATTTTTTTCTACCCTCCTCCCCTCAAATCTCCTCAAAACACTTTTCCTTGACTACTTTCAAGCCATCATTAAAAGTTCTGCTTTTGCTAGACACTGTAAGTGCGGAAATCTTAAGGCAGGGGAGGGCTTTTCTCTTTCGAAAATAAGAGAAGGGTTGGGTGTCCAGATTGCTTTTACCGTTAGCACTGCCTCACATCTTTACCTACCAAATCACTGCTACAGCAACATAATATATAATTATATATATTTCCAAGTGTCAAGGCTTCTTGTTTAAAGCTTAACTCAGTTTTAAATCCCTGTGGAAAGGGGAGGTCTGTAAAATACTTAATAAATTCTAATCTTAATCATATTCATCATTATTAAAATTTGAAATAGGTTGAAATATTTAAGGTAAGTGAAATGAAAAAACTAATAAAGGGCATGAAACACACTAGAGAAATGGAAGAATAATTGCTGAAGATTAAGAAATCTAAAATGGCCAAACATGAAAAAGCCTTCATTTCCAATAAGCTTTTATTTAAAAGTTTTGCAATAGCTTAATAATATAAAAGGAGATTTTAAAAGTGAATTGAATGTTAAGTGCAGCAGAATGGCAAGAAATATTTAAATACATTAAAACTTAAACTAGTCCTGTCTTTGGGCTTCAAGCGTGATTTAGGCCTTGTCAGTTCTCGAGAGATTTGCTTCATCTGTCAGCAAGGAGGCAACACTACTGTTGTTGTTGCTATTAATAATAATTATTATCATTGTGGTAATAGTAGTTTTCATAATAAGTAGTAGCTAACAAGGTACTGTGGCTGAAGACACCATCTTGCTCAGTCTTGTACAGGCAGAACAAAAAGATTTTTCTCTTCCAAAGAATATGTAATTTAAACATGAAAGGAAGGACCTCTTAAAATATTTTGGTTTTAATTAAAAATTATAAAGATGCAATAAAAATGTTGGGCTTCTATTGTATCCTCCTTTTTTTCTGCTAGTGAATGAAAGATGCCTTGCTGTGAATATTGCCTGACTATTGGAACATATTTGAGAAGCGTTTTTCAAGAGCTGTAGAGACCTCAAAGTCAAGCAGAGAAATATCATACCCCAGGAAGTTTAGGGAAATTGACATTTTGTGGGGGGTACTGCACTAGGGGCGTTTGAATGGTGCACTTCACAATGTAGTCTGTGGGAGAAAATGGAATTAAATATTTAAAAAATTGAATCTAGTAATTTTATTTTTATTTTAGGGATTACTTACCTTGACCATGCCGGTTCAGCACTTTTCCCAGAAAGTCTACTTAAAGCTTTTACTGATGACCTCAGAAGCAATGTTTATGGTAAGTGCAAAACAGTTCCCATTAGTCTGCTCAAGTTTCCATATAAATAGATCAAAACTGTGCCTCTTGAGCTGCTGGAAGAGTACTTATGCGGGTTTTTTAACACTGCTATAGAGTAGTTAGAAGACCAGTGATTTTACAAAGGAGTCATAGTCCCTTTGTGTCACTCCTAGCTTTGTTCTTTGGTGGCCAAGGACGTGTCTGTGTTGGTGAAGAAGAAAAATCAAAGGGAGCGTGACTCTGTTGCCCAGTGGTTAGGGCACCCTGCTGGGGATAAACAAATACAATGTAGCTCTGAGCACTGTTTGTTCAGGTTGGGTTTTTTTTCCGCACGAAATGCAAAACCAATTTCTTATGCAAGGACCAGAATCCAGAACCACCCCCCTTCTCAGTGAGAGTCATCACAGGGAGCTTATACTGCTGCTGTTCAGTATAAGCATTTTATTTAGAAGAAAGCTCAGCTCAAAGATCCCAAGTGAATTTAGGCAGGGAATAGGTGCTATACCTCTCCCAGACTATCAGACTTAGGTGCGTACTCAGAAAAAAGGATGTGTATCGCCAAAGCAATCTTGCATATAAGAATGTGAGTAAAAATATCTACAGAACTGTGCAATATCTGGGTGGAGGTTTAGCTATTGCAGCTGTGGACGTGGACACTTCAGCACCACCTACAAGTACTTCGTCCCCAGATCCTCTACTTAAACCTTTCATCTCTTTCGAACATTATTATCTAGCCGAGAACCACACACTGAATGTGCTTTTATACAAAGGCAGCATTATCCGTTGTTTAGGAAATATTGTTACTGTGTGTTACAATTTACATTAGAGTGATTCATGCTCAACCAGAAAAAAAAATATACTGTACAGTATTTTCCATCTATGCTGTGAGTAGTCCCACTGAAGTAATCAAAATTTCTTACTGTGTGTTATTCTCTGTGGGCTATGTGTCCTTTCTGCTAGTTTTGTGTCTTTCTTGTGCTCCCTGATACATAGAGCAAAGTGATTCCTCACTTGGGAACTAGGTGCCACTGCTTTAAAAGAAAACTGTGTTCACCCAAGCACCAGCACACTTGTGCTTATCACCTGGGTGAGCCACTTGAGAGTTCTGGGTAGTTTTCATTTTCAATGTGCCATTGTACATGTCATTTCCCCCTCTTGTTTCCTGAGTGTTGGAATCAGGATCAGAGCGTGGATTTAAGTTCCACTACAAAATAGAAGTTGTTCTTTGATAGGGATAGGGTTTTTTCTGTTATAACAAGATATGTTGATTTGATTACATTCAAAATCTCCTATTCAAGTGCCTGTCAGTGATATTAAAATTAATGTTCTGTCACTACGGCCAGTGTAAAGTGAAATGTATGCACTCTGATCTTAGTTATTTCAAACAACATTGGGCTCAACCCTTATTATAAGTACCATCTGTGGCGGAAAAAAATTAAATTTGTGAATCAATTGAGTGCTTGTGAATAGAAGTAGTAGTGCTGCCTGTTTGGAGCAGATTTGCATAGTACCTATAATGCTATGGGAGAACAAATTGTATCTTTTTTAATACTGCTTTCATCTAAAATGATAATGAGAGCTCTAGTATGGTCAGATCTCTTTTTTTCCAGTTACATCTCTGATGCTCTGAGGGCAGTAACTGTTGTATAAAAAGAGTTCATTTAACACAGATGTGAGTGAAGGGGGAGTTTGATTTGCAGCTTTTTTTATTTTCTTGGTGATAATCCACAGGCCCAAAGAACTGCAGTTTAGCTGTTGCATGTGTAAATGAGGGAAAAGGAATGTAAGTAAGAGAGATTCTCACTTCTAAATTGAGAATATTTGAATTGGAAATTACAGAAATGCAACATCAGGCATGAAAAGTCTAGGTATTAGGTTTTGGGTTTGAGCTCTAAATTTATTATTCTTTTTAACACCTTCACTCACTAACTTCCAGCAGGGCGATTTTGAAATTTTAAAAAGAGAGTAGCTAATATTGCAGCCCACTGCAAAAACTGTATTAATATAGCTTTTTTTTTCTTGTTGTCTTTCCAAACTGTTCAGGCATGTTCTTTAAGCATTTACTAATAGGAAAGTATGCTGTGCCTGTGTGGATATTGCTGTAATGTTTTTTTCTCAAAAAGATAAATTCATGTCCTTCTTATGTGTTGTCTTAATTGTTAATACATGCCTGAGCTGAGTCCAGTCATGAATGTCTATTACCTCCCAATGCTGTCTCTTCTAAATTGCTTCTTAGCTGGTGCACAAATGTATTTATAAATCTGCATTCTGTCTGTAGTTTTTCCTAGTACATTTGTTCATATGCAGTTGCATTTTCTTTTTAAGGGAAGTGCCTAAGTATTAGTAAGAGATCCAGCTGTCATAATCGCTTTCTTCTGTTATATGTCCCTTCTCTTGACTAACTGCTCTAAGGAGCTTCAGGGCATTGCTGTGAAGTATACATTAAATCTGTCTTTGTCATCTTTTCAGGCTGGCTTGGTGTAATACTTTGATAAAAGAAAAAATTAATAGCAAAATTGTGATTAATGATTAACTTCTATATCTCTGTTGTCTCCTAGGCAACCCTCATAGTCAGAATATCAGCAGCAAGCTGACGTATGACACAATCGAGCATGTCCGATACAGGTAGAATAATCTTTCTTTCAGATGTTGTATGATGCACTTC
>VYZW01033898.1:37496-48635 GCA_013401315.1 Balaeniceps rex
AATAAGGTATCCCCCTGAAAGTTCAGGATAGCATGAAAGTTCAGGAAAGTACATTTCTTGCCATTAGTTTATACCACAAAGAAATATACAACTTAGGTACTTGGTTATTGGTTTTAGAGGTTTGTTTTAGGTAACTCTCACTGTTTTATAAAATATGTCTTTATTGAAGAGTATGTATGCTTTGAGTTTATTTGTCTGCTTTTAATGGCACTCTGTGCAAGGAAAGAAGCGTCATGGATTCCTCTCTGTTTTATCGCCTTCCTTAAGAGCAAAGATTTCTCCAAAACACATCACAGAATTCAGATCAATAGCAATGGAACTATAGCATTGTAATGTTAATAGTTGTAATGAAGAAAATCTGGCTTACACCTTTCTGCTGCTTTTTCTCTGACTGCACTTTTATAAGGATGTAAAAAACCAAGTTTTCTAGCTGGCTATAACCTGTTCGCCCCCCTGCCACCAACTTTCTGGAGAAAGTATTTATTTTTGCTTCTTCCATTACCCTCTCTTATGCTGTGCAGGGTGACAACCTATTAATGTAGAGCCAAATGAAATGAAAGCGACTATCTGTGAGGAATAGCCGTTTTCAAAAGCAGACACTTACAGCCAGGTACAGCAATACCTACAGCCCTGCAGAGTCTCCCGAGCATACCAGTGTGCTCGCATGCAGCATTATCATTCTGGTTTCCATTTACTCTCAGTGATATTTCAATGTTGCCATTCAATCGTTCTTCTTATGAAGGCACAGTAGAAAGTGTAGCTGTTTCTAGAATAATTACTATTGTACTCTGTGTTCTTCATTGTTAGGGGGTAAGGAAATAGACTTCTACTGTGTAACTTACATAGATTACTTTGAAAGAGCTGACATCTTCAGCTTGTTTTGTTTTGGATCCTGCTTAAAAAAGTGTAAGACTTTTATAAGAGCAGGATGGGAGATGACAAGAATCATACCAGTGTTTGTATTGTTTTTTTTTTTCTTTTGGAAAATAAAAAGCCCTCTCCATCCAAATGAATATTTTCAGTATTACACCTAATAGAATTTATCTTCTCTCCCTGTAAAAATTCAGCCATTATTCCCCAATAAAAATTTAAAAAGCATAGTCATCAAAAAGGCGTCATCATAAAAATTCAGGAAGAAAATGCCCCAAAAACACTGTCAGTAAGTCATCTATCTAAAAGGCAATAAAAGTATATTAAAAATCTATACTTCCATGCCATTGCAGCTAATCAAAATAAGCAATATGACAAGACAGGGAGAGGGGCGGCTCTGTCCTGCATCACAGCGCATAGACTGGTTTTCTCAGTGAAAGAATAATTCAGCGGGTAGTTTCAGAAATCTTAAAATTAATTGCTTGCTTATAATTCTGCTTTTGGCACATGGCTGCAGCCAGAAGTATGGCTTTTTTTCAGTATTTGACTCCAAGACAATATGATTTTTTTAATTTGATTTTCTGATGAGATGACATAAGCAACTAATTAAAAATAAACACAAAGCTTAATTTCTGATTTATATGTGTCGATATTGGTGATAGCAGCATCAGAATAGACTTTCCTAATGTGGCAGTGTACACTGTTCCACAGTACAAAGCTGTATGATTTGGTTTTGCCTTCCTATTTGCTTGACAGACAGAAACCACTCTTAGAACATGGATTTGCAAGAAAATAACATAAATAATTAAATGTTTGAGTCAGTGGCTGTTTTCTATGATTTAAGAAATTACAATAATCAAAACGGCTTACCTCTTGACCAACTCAAGTACAATAAGAGTAAAAATAACTATTTTATTCTTAAAAACATTGCTTCTCTTTACTTGAAATGAACTGCTGAGAGATTTTTAACATTGTGTGTATCTCTACATTAACCATGAGTGACGCTGAGAAGAGGAAGCAAGAACTGTGATAAACCTTATCTAAATGTATTAAATGTATGCATCAAAAGATTAGAGATCCTTTTTATGACTTTGCTTACGGATGTATGGAAATGCCATTGCTCCATTTCCATACAGCTAAAGAACATGAATGCAATATCTCCTTACGATGCTGCAGAGATAATGCAACTCAGAAATTCATTACATTGAGTATTAAATAACCCTTTTCCCATATGCAAGCGTTTTAAAATACTAGCTTTCTGAATATTTTAAAACATTGTCCTTGTAGATCTTACACTTGCAATATCAAATAGTGCAGCAGTGTCTTCTAACCAGACCCAGACTGAAGTTATAGCATTGTTTTATGTTTGTGGTGTGTTTAAGAGATGCAACAGGATGCCTTTTTCATTTAAACACAGTGTTATTGAATTTAATAGAGTTTTGATGTTCATCCTTGAACTTTCAGGTACTATGAAATGTTAAACTTAAGCATACTTTGGGAATTCAAATATATATTAAAAAAAGCAAGAAATTTCAGCTAAGATTTCAGCATCAGGTGTCTCCTACACTGTGACAATATGTGTATTATAGATTTTTCTCACTGAAGCTAAAAGGATTTGGCATTGAGCTAAATGGGATCAAGTTTAAATATAGAACCAAAACGTATATTTCTAAAAAGGCCTCTCTCAAAATATGCCATCTAAGTGGACTATAAGAGGAGAATAATCTCTGTGGCCTGTGCATACGAATGAAAAAAAGTACAGCGGGCATGCACAAAATGAATGTAAATGGCTTAGTATTTTAAAAAAATATTTGCTTTTGTGGTAAAACACACAGTTGGTACCGGATTTTGCTAAGGAAGCAGTCTTATAAATGCTGCTTATAATTTCATTTACACTGTATTTGTAGAGATAATTTCATGATAGCAAGGTAAAGCGTTGCATTCCTTCTATAAGCATCATGCCTTGCTTATGAAATAAGTTTCCGTTCCAAGTCTTTTTTTTAAATTATCACATGTTCTGAAATGGTGCTATATGCAAGATAAGAATTTTTTCTTTATTCCCAGGTTTAAGCAGTTCTGTGTCTGAAAACAGTAATGTTAGAATTGATACATACATGAAAATTGGTTGACCTTTCCTACACAGTAAGAAATGGTAGATACAGTATCTGCTTAGTATTGATTTGTCCTTTGCAAAGGTCATCGACGGGAGACCAGACGGATGAGTGACATCCGAGTGCTGCATGCTGTCCTCCTTAATGGTACCTATCAACTTGAAAACCTTGTTTCAAAACTAGGACGGTTCAGCCCTTTTGCATGCTTGTTTTATAACACCATTTGCAAATGCTGCTTTTCCTGATCCTGCTGCTCAGCTGCCAGGGCAAGTCTGAAATACCACAGTCGGTGAAGTCTAGCAAAAGGAGACAGTGCTCACTGGGGTGACTCTGTACATGGCAAATGGGAGAAGCATTAGAAGATAATTATGAATAACAGATAGTTTTTTTGGAAGAGCTTGACAATAGGCAAGAGAGGTGATCTTTTTCCTCATGGTTCATGAAATGATTTTACGTAGGCATGCAATGAAACAATCCCAGTGTGCCCACAGTAAGCTGGCTGATATCCCGGCTCTGTGTTCTGTTACGAACTGAGCGACAACAGAGCAATGGCTTTGCTGCAGATGCTTCTTGTTTTCTCCTGGCCACACCTAGCCTTTTTTGCAACTGTGGGAACCTATTTTTTTGCTAGCACTAAAAGAAAAAAGCTAGTGGGATGGATAGTAAACTTAAAATGAAGACAAAGGACTCCATTTCATAAACAGATGTTTCTAGGAGTCAATCCATTACTTTTGGTGGGTTTACTCTTTGCAATCCTATGCAAGGTAGTAAAAAGGTTCCGGACAGGGTAACAGGTACTGTTGTTTTTCAATGAGTCAGGAGACTGGTTTAAGAACCAATGAAATCAGTCTGGTTTACTTTGGAACTTTGCTCCTCGACTTTCATCTCTGTTTTAATAAATTCATTAACCATTAACTTGATAATCTGAAGCTTTTGAAAGGAATTTGCTAACGCTGTCTGTTACTTTTCTGATAGTGAGCTTTATACCTTCATGGTTTGTATGAAGAGATTGCAGTAAATAAAATTTGTACATTCATGGTCATGCTCTTTGAGGAATCTTTGTTGCAAAGAGAGCCAAATCTGGAATGCGTCATTTATTGAAAGAAATAAATATTTCAGTAAAGTAACTTAAAATCTGGAGGTCAAGATTACTGGTTTATGAACACAAAGGATGAAATGCTTCTGGGCAATTCTGAGTTTAATTTGTATGAGTGGTTAGAGGGTGTTTTGCAAAGAGGTCTGAAAAAGGGTGGATACGACCTTTAATTTTTTCCCTTCCCAATTCAGAAAAAAACCTCAGGAATCTGCTTTTATAATGTGGCTGTGACAAAGAAGCAATGGAGAATAGGTTTAAAAGTGATCTTGCTGTGCCATTGCTCTCTAAGTAACATTCGGAGTAGGGGGAGTGGTACAGGCTTATTTGGATTCAGGCAGCCATGTTAATTCACAGTTTTTAAATGCACATGGTCTCGCTGCGTCCTCAGCTGCTCTTTTGGCAGGGACCTGATGGCCTCTGTGTCTGTGGGGAAGCCTGCGAGAGGGCACCTGAGCTGATGAATGAGATGTTCCAATTGCAACAAAATACATTAATAAAAATAGTGACATTTCCCCAGTGCAAATTCCATTTTTCCCTTCTCTTCATCTCTTTTCATCTTTCAGGGTCTATATGGAAGCATTTTTCCCTCCCTAGGCTGTACAATACTTGTAGAAGAAATGCAGTGTTCCTCCATCTTCTGGATTGGCAGTTGCTTCATAAGAAGCAGTGTAGTGAGACACCGGTCTGTGACTCTTCTGGTAACACTTGTTGCCCTAGCTGTTTAGTGAGTAGTAACATAGTCCTGTCTAGCTGTTGGGAGCCCTAGCAGTCCCTTTAGCCAGCTCCCAGGAATCTGACAACTTCGTTACTGGCCTAGGTGATTATTTGTATTTTAAATAAGGCTTTTGGAAGACCGAATATTTAGCACAAAAGTAATTTCTGCCATCCCCTGTGTGCACCTGTTGTGCTTGACAACTTTGTTTTGACCTCAGTGCACTTCTGTTTCTCAGCATAAGTTATGTAGTATTGAAAAGGTGCTCCATTTGCTTCAAGTCAAGTTAAGAAATTTTGAATGCTGTCTTGAGTTATGTATGTTGTTCAAAATTCAGCTGATACTTTTTCTCATGTCTAATTTTTTTGAAGGCTGCAGACACTTTCTGCTTTGCTCTGCCATCTGAAACTTACTCAGTGATCCTCTACTGAGAAGTGCATGACTGATGAAAGTTTGACCTATGCTGTCTATATCTTATGTTATATTTAACATCATAACCCTGGGAAAGACTAATTCATGTACGTTTTTAGAAGCACAGAGATAATTTATTATTGCACCTTTTTAAGTGGTCTCTAATAACCTTTCTGTGAAGTTAGAAAAGCCAGTATTGAGCTCCATTTTGAATCTTATTCATTTCACTTGTAAAGCAATCTGAATACTTCATCTGTTGTTATAATTAAGCTGTTGAAGAGACACTACAGCATTTCCAAGGGCTTCCCTGGTGGCATCTGTTTCTCAACGAGTCTGAAATTCCTGGTGTCACTTCTGTAAAGCAGAGCTTTTTGCACTCATCCTTATATTTGCTACCTGAGCCCCACCTTGCTGCAGTTTTAACCAGCAGACTTGAGTCCTTAAACAATGGTCATTTGCATTATAAGTCTTTTTTCCCCATCCAAAAGCATGTCAATTCTGACTCTACTTATTGTTCTGTTTGTTCAGCTCTTTGGTACTGTTTTTGTTGCACACTCTTTCATGATCCTGTCTGATTTTTAGCACTTTAAACACTGGTATCCACTGAAATGGTTTTATTATAAAGTCCACCTAAGTGAATAGCTATTAGTGTTGCTTATATTTTTTTATCGTTATGAACAGGAGCTAGCTAGTTCATGGTGTATTATTTACATTTTGAATATATATATATTTCTAAACTACTGGTGAACTTCTAACTTCCTGAATATAGTGATGTATTCAGGAACTTCCATTATTTTTCCTCCAGAAGCAGGTATGATCTTCAAGTAGTGATAACTTTGGGGGCAGGTGACTCTGCAGTGTTTGAGTGATTTCATTACAATTTTTTTTCTCTCAGTTGTGATGTAGCCTGAGAATGATCTTCTGTCCCTGTTACATCAAGTATAACTGTATCTGCCTTCTCATCCCTAATAAAGCCATTGGCTTTTATTATTATGAGCTACAGACTATCTGTAGCTCATCTAGTCTTCTTACAGGTAGAGCAAAACACATTTCATAGAATAGAATTATAGAATCATTAAGGTTGGAAAAGACCTCTAAGATCATCTAGTCCAACCGTCAACCCAACACCACCATGCCTACTAAACCATGTCCCAAAGTGCCACGTCTACATGTTTTTTGAACACCTCCAGGGATGGTGACTCTACCACCTCTCTGGGCAGCCTGTTCCAATGCTTGACCACTCTTTCAGTAAAGAAATTTTTCCTAATATCTAATCTAAACCTCCCCTTGGCAACTTGAGGCCATTTCCTCTCGTCCTATCACTTGTTACTTGGGAGAAGAGACCAACACCCTTTCAGGTAGCTGTAGAGGGCAATAAGGTCTCCCCTCAGCCTCCTCTTCTCCAGACTAAATAACCCCAGTTCCCTCAGCCGCTCCTCATAAGACTTGTTCTCCAGACCCTTCACCAACTTCGTTGCCCTTCTCTGGACATGCTCCAGCAACTCAATGTCCTTCTTGTAGTGAGGGGCCCAAAACTGAACACAGTATTTGAGGTGCGGCCGCACCAGTGCCGAGTACAGGGGAAGGATCACTTCCCTACTCCTGCTGGCCATTCCTGATACAAGCCAGGATGCTGTTGGCCTTCTTGACCACCTGGGCACGCTGACGGCTCATGTTCAACTGGCTGTCAACCAACACCCTGAGGTCCTTTTCCGCTGGGCAGCTTTTCAGCCACTTTTCCCCAAGCCTGTAGCATTGCATGGGGTTGTTGTGACCAAAGTGCAGGACCGGGCACTTGGCCTTGTTAAACCTCATACAATTGGCCTTGGCCCATCAATCCAGCCTGTCCAGATCCCTCTATAGAGCCTTCCTACCCTTGAGCAGATCGACACTCCCGACCAACTTGGTGGGTGTCATCTGAAAACTCACTGAGGGTGCACTCAATCCCCTCATCCAGATCATTGATAAAGATATTAAGTAAGGCTGGCCCCAAAACTGAGCCCTGGGAAACACTGTGACCGGTCACCAACTGGATTTAACTCCATTCACCACAACTCTCTGGGCTTGGCCATCCACCCAGTTTTTTACCCATCAAAGAATACACCTGTCTAAGCCATGAACAATTGCTTTGCCAAACAATGGCACATGCCTTTAGGTCTCTCTTTCTCTGATGAGCAGGTTATTTACAGCACCCATACTAGATGCTGTAGTCCTAATGCTGTTTTCTTTTCTGTTTTGCTGCCCTCTGCAACCTGCTGTCTTGCTGAAATGCTCAGTTAATATCTCACGTCTGTTGTCGGTTGTTGCCTTTTTTTCTCCTGTCAGCACTGAGAACCCACTTGGCCACAGGCAGATGCCAGCTAGCTGTGTTCATTAAATATATAATGGCTTGTTACCGAGGACATTGCTGCCCTGCTGAAAATCTGAACCTTTCTGTGGCAAAAAGCAGGGCAGCTGCACAGCTTCCAGGCTGCCTGGGTGATGTGTTAAACACCAGAGGGAGTGGAGCCAGTGGGAGCATTGCAGCAGCAGCGTTGAGCAGAAGAAACTGAGTAAGCAGAACAGGGAGTATGGGAGGATGGGCAGTGACTGGCATGGGGTAATGACATGGTGCAAACTGGCCACCTTAGCCCAAGCAGGGATGAAATGAGAGTGTGAAGGCCCAGTAAGGGTTTTAGGGTGCCAGGTTTCACAAGAGCCAGGTCATAAACACATCCCAGCTGGTATGGTTCAAGAGTATGGGAATGCACATGACCTTCAGGGGTTTTGTGTCTCATCTCTTGCTATTACAGGGTACTTTTCATCTACCTTTTATGATCTTTCCCCACTGGGAGGGCTAGAAAACTCCCTTGTCCACTGTTTCATGAGAAGCCAGTGTCCTTTTTTTTTCTGTGCCAAAATTTTCTGTTACCTATAGGCTTTTGTGGTCTTTTCTACCATTAACCTCTCCTGATGCATTTATGTAGAGGAGACCTGTCCCATTCTCTTGTTTTCACAGGTTCGACAAGGTAAGCTTCTCTAGATTCTACTTCCGAGGTGTATTCTTCATCCCCCACTCCAATCCCATTGACCCTGTCTCTCGGCTTGTTCTGGATTGCCTTCATCTTTCTGGAATGTGTAGCCAAAATAGAATGGGGTCATTGAAATAAGTCCTGCAGTATGGCAATTGAGGGTGTGGTAATTGAGATAGAATAAAAGATTCTTTTAAATGGTGATGTGACCTGGTCAAATGCTCTGGGTGCTAGGAGGAGACAAAAAGTATTATAAAGATAGAGAAATGACATGGGCATTTCAAATGAGTAGAGGAAACCTGCAGGCACAATGGATTTCCAGGATGAAAGGAAGCACTCTTTTTGGGGATTCTTCTAGAATGTAATAAATTTGTTGGAAGCTGATTTTTCCTGTTTTTTTTTCATTCTGAAATTTTATGCTAGGCTGAAAGTGATAATGTGGTCCATAGACTGGTTGATACTGATATGAATGGAGCAAAAATGAAAGAAGACTGTGAGATTTTGTACAGATAGGTATTGTGTAGGCAACCACCTTGACTTGAAGGAGACAAGATTATTTAATTAACTTGATAACTTTGAGCATCTAGTTCTTTGAAGCTAAATGCACTAGCTTTCATTGGTAGTTTGAAAATATGCAGCAAATAAGTGCCTAAAACTCAGATAGACCTTTGTAGTATATGCTGGCAATATTAATGAGTTCCTTCTAACTTTCTTTATTCTTTCTTTTGTTTGTCTGCTTATTTCATTGATTCAAGTTTCTCACCTGGTTTAAACTTTCTACTTCTGATACAAAGGTTGTGAGCAAAGATAGTGTCCTTGAAATTAAAAGGTGCCTTTAAGAAGCAGCATGAGCCATGGTAAGATGCAGGAATATGAAAGATAAATGAAGCAAGACTTTGAGCAGACCTGTCTCCTTTATACTAAGGCTAATAATGTCTAGTGAAGCCAGGTTTAATTTGCTAGATTTTATTAGTATATTTGGTATGTGTCAAGGCAGAAGAAAATTGCATCATTAGTATTATTGAGTGCCAGCTCAATAACATGTTGCTAACACTTTAGAATTTATTGCAAGCTTTTGGAGGTGAGACTGTTTAGAGGAGTAAGATGTGTATGCTTTGGATTTTATGAAGACTCCCTAGGCTTGTAATGAATCCAGTGTTCACAGTCAATAGTGTTCAAAAGAGCTTTTCAGCACTCAGGCTTTTCTCAGCCATCCTCTTACCACTTCTTTTCGTTTGTCTTTCTTTACCTTTTTAAAGGTGTAGTATTTCACTACATTTTTTGCACAATACCTGTCATGCGATAAAGGAGATTTTAGAGATATGAATCACTTATTTGGAAAATCTGTTCACAGACCAGATTTTTCTGACTTGTGAGTAGACTATGTATGAAAACAGTGTTGTCTTGCAGGAAGCAAAAAAAAAAACCACTAAAAGACCAAAGTTGATGAACAATACTAAAACTGACCTCTGGAATATAATGCTGAAGCTTTTGTGCTAACAAGGGAAGCACTCTGCGGCAGAGGTGCAAGGCAGAATCCTAGGTACTTTTGCCCTGCTAAGAAAAATGTCACTGACCTGTTGGTTCCAAAACCCTGGTGCCAAAATGCTGTGCAGTGTCCCACTCAGGGATCTTTTAGAAGGCTGGCTCTCTGGTGAGCCTGCTGCGAAACGTCCAGTTCACTCACTGTCCATGCCAAGTTTCTTGCAACAGGAGAACAAGATCTTTCTGCCAGTAAGAGCTTGTCTGAAGATGCTTGCAATCTTGCTGTAAGTTCATAAAAGCTGAAGGTTGGTTTATTTCACACAGATCTGTCTTCCTGTGGAAAGTGAAAACCAGGATCCAAAACGCTCCGTTAGACAAGAGCTGCTCTGCTAGCCCTGCAGGGCTGGAACCCCTTTAGTCCCACACTGATACACTACAAACCCTGAAGTCCACTTGTACAAGCTTACTGGAAAGTACCTGTCTGGCCTTCCAAGGACTGAACAGCGGGCCACATAGATAGGATTTTTAATTATGCCAAAATGCTTAATGTGAACTCCATTAATATCGTATACACAGTGTAATGTGTGTGGTTTTCGTAACATACTTGGGAAATGTTTCCTCCTCTGCAAAAGTATTTATGGATGGTTTTGATCACTTGATTTTTATCTGCAATCATGTAATGACACATTTACAATAACTGTTATTACAGCCTGCCTTCTTAGCTCTTTGGGTATTACCGTGCTTTCAAACTGGAGTAAGAAACTGTACAGACCTCTGAAGTATTGTGGCTGAGACAGCATATGAAGGCAGTGACTGAGCCTGGATTAAAAGAGACCTCCTAACTCTACTTGGTTGTGTTCCTCCTATGTAAATAGTGTGCTACAAGTGGATAATTTCTGTATTATTGTCCATGACTGCAGCATAGACTTTGCCTGTGTTTATTTGTGATGAGTTAAATGTGTTGCAGTAGTAGATTGAAAGGAGTTTGCAAATCTGTCAGCAACAAGTTACCTCAGCCAAGGAAGAAACCTAAACAACCATGATATAGGTCAGGTAACCAAACTTGCCTGAGCCAAAATGGGTAGGAGCAGTGCCTTTCCTCCCTCCTACTTGGCTGACATAGCTGCTCAGAGGAAAGAGGGAGGCCTCCGACTTCCCAGTAGCACTTTCCAGCTGTCTTGAGTGGCTATCTCAGTAAATGGGATGCTGTTGCTTCTCTTCAAGTCTCCCTCTTTCTCCTTTGGGTGGGAGAAAGTTTTATCATTTGCCAGCCTTACAGGGCACAGTCTGGGCCATATGCATTGTCTGAAAGCAGTACACAAGGGTAAATTTCTGTCAATCAGTGAGAAATCCTTGCTGTGTAGGATGTACTCCAGTAATGAGTATAATATGCTGCTTCATTTATGAGGAAAATAAGATAACCTGATGTACTTTATAGGCACA
>VYZW01033899.1:2259-17092 GCA_013401315.1 Balaeniceps rex
CTTTGACCATTACTACACAGATCTCTTTTCCCTTTGTAGATTAAACACCATATGTAGACTTTTTAAGTAGTTATTAATTTCTGTGTCATATATGTTATGTATGTGGAAGGTCTGGTTCTAGTAACCTTACTCTGGCGAACAACTTATATAATAGTGTTAAGTTTGAACTTGCTTTTTACACCAGAGAATACCCTAACTTTATTATTACAACAACATAGAAAACTCCAAATTGACTGCCTTTTCCCCCAGCTTTTTCCCTGAAGTGCTAATGACTATGGTGGGGTGTTTTTCTCCTTTACAATATCATCAACCAGTGCCATGAACTGGGTACTAACTGGTTTTCTAACCAGAACACTCAAGATTCTGTGGTGACCTCTGCACAGAGTGATGTATGGTGCTCAGGCTTCTCTGTCATGCACGCAGGCGCATTCATTGTACATATAAAGTGTACGACTGATAATGCATTTAGCCAGTTATAGAACAATTGATTTTCTAGTGTTGGTAACAAAGATTGTGCCTAACAGATATACAGATACAGAGAATAGAGCTATACTAAAATCAGCTAATCAAGATTGCCTCCTTTGAGAATAAAAAACTCTTTGCAACATTACATTCCATCAGTTTTTCTAAAAGCTTCATGAAAATGTTTAACTGAATAGAAATGCTGCTTTCTTTCCTGTTTCTTGCTCCATGCATTAGATCAGTTTTTGTACTTTATGTGGAGACATCAATGCATCTAGATTTACATGTCAGTAAGATGGAAGCTGACAACGAGTCTTTGCTTTCCATCACTGGATGGAAAGCAATTTCAACGAACAGGTTTTGGAAGCAGTCTCTGTGGTTTTAGGTTCTGCTTGTAGCTAAGCAAGGAGAACAGCACTATAAGCGGTAACTACAGGGGTTTAGAAGACACCAGAAGATTCAACAGAGCTTAGAACAAAGCATCCTGGTGGAAGAATTAGCAGTTTAGGTTGTCTGTAGGATTGGAGAAGGTAGGTAATGGAAGTGTGGGTGGAACGAGAGTTTCTTTCCCAAACTGTCAATCCTATAAATCTCACATAATGAAAAATTATTCCTGCTTAGGGCTTATCTTAATTACTTTTTTACACGGACAACATAATTCGAAGTGCCAGGACTCCAATCTTCAGATTTAACCTTACTTTCCTGGAGGGCTAGAGCTTAAGATCTGAATAGAACCTTTAAAAGAGCTAGAGATCTTTACACATGGAAGCAACATGGTGTAATACACTTTCTGGAGTTTAAGGTTAAGATGCCTATGGAGACATAAAGTATTTCACTCCAGATTCTTAATTCCAGTTTCTCTCTGTAACTCTACAATAGCATTTATTTGATTATATGTTTTTACTGTAAATCTTTACAAAGATGAAGTTTACCAGAAATCTTCTTTGGCATGATTCATTGTCATTTCTGTAAATTACATACACATAAAATTTTATCCGTATTTCTGATACAGTACGTTCTGATCCAGCAGCCACCACTTCCCTGTTATACGGACTTTGAGACATTGTAGGATTTCTAGGGACAAACTGAATTATAGGATAGGTTGAAGTTTTCTTTTCCTCAGAAAATCATTGCTATTTCAAACAACAATTTGTGCACTTGTTTAGCTTTGAACATACAAGTAGTAATACGGTTGTGAACAAGCTAAGTACCTACAGTTATGTATATATTGACAATAATGACAAGGACATTTTTATTCCATTTTGACAGACATAAACAACAAAAAAATCCTCAAAAATCAAATTAAACCAATCAAACTATTCAGGACTGGATTGTGCTACTCTTTTTCATAGCAATTTTGTTTTGACTGTTTGGAGGGATGCAGCCTAGACACTCTGCCTAAATTTTTTGTAGAAGAAATTATTCCTGTTCTCTCAACCTCTTGTGAATTTCTCTTTGCACTGCTAATTATTGTTACTCCAGTGCCTGATTGCAAAACAATGTGCTGAATATCCCCCAATGTCCAGCACAGACCCATGGCTTGTGATTCGTTGTATTTCCAGGTCAAACCTTTCTTAGATACCACTGGAAAGTGTTTTACAATGGTAGTTGAAAATGCTCTCCTCAAATGACCACATGCTCTGCCTGTGAATTTTTAAGGAGGAATTTTTAAAGTTCACAGCTTTCAAATTAATCTCTTTAAAAGAAATATTTGTGGGAGGGATCCCATCCTTCAAATGGTGGCTGTAGCTAATGGATACTGGGACTGGGACTCAAACCTGCAGAAATTCACTCTTCTTTGCCTTTTTTTCCCCAAGTCTTCACTGATATTCCCACTGGACATGAGAGCTTCCCAGGGTTTATGGCATATGGGGATGTAGGAGGTTTTAAACCACCTACAGCTGCACTGAATGACTACAATATGGATATCTCTATCTGCTCAGGAAGATGACAGTATTTCATCCAAAGAAAGTATGTTTGCAAGTAATATATCAGGGAGATCACGGGTTGTAACGTACAGTCCACCATAAAGGCTACAGATATAAACACAACTTCCTCTCTCTGTGCATTATTCTAGGTTTTTCTTCATGTCTAAGCAAATTAAATTTTCAAGAATACAGTGACATTTTTTCTTTAAAAATTTATCAAAATATGAAAGCAACAGTAATCTGTACATTCAATCTACCTATAATTTTTCAAAAGATCATGTGCATGCATTAGCATACCAGCAAATACATGAATGTATGTTCAAATGATCCCCCTCCCTGTTTATATGAATTGTGCCAAATGATTGGTCAAAACTGCAGAGAAGTTTAAGAAAAAGTACTGTGTTCCCAAGAAGTTGGGATGAATGAAAACGTGGGCATAATCAACTGGACAATGAGAGAAAAGAAAATGCAATATAGCTGAATTTACCAGTTTAGTTTGTGGCTCACTATTTTCTTTCTTTGTAATTTTGAAATTTCTTGATAGTGACCTACAGTCATTCCAACTTATTAATAATCCTACAGTGGAAAGATTGGATATTCCAACAAGATCAGAGACTAAATTCAAGCGAGGTAAGAGGTGATCAGGGCCCACACCCCAGACTGGAATGGACATGGGTTTGTAGCCCAATACTCTGTCCTGGGAAGGTGGTATCTCTCATGGTGGCTCATTAGGCATTTTATGCCTATCAGTCAGTCAATGGGTAAAATACAGAACACTAGAATCATAAAATCATAGAGTATCTCAAGTTGGAAGGGACCCATAAGGATCATCAAGTCCAACTCCATGCTCCTTGCAGGACTACCTAAAACTAAACCATATGACTAAGAGCATCATCCAGATGCTCCTTGAACTCTGACAGGCTTGGTGCCACGACCACTTCCCTGGGGACCCTGTTCCAGTGACCGACCACCTTCTCAGTGAAGAACCTTTTCCTAATGTCCAGTCTGAACTTTCCCTGACGCAGCTTCATTCCATTTCCTCATGTCTTATCATGAGATAAGGTCATGATAAGGTCACCAGAGAGAGGAGATCAGCACCTCCCCCTCCGCTGCCCCCCTTGAGGAAGCTGTAGACTGCGATGAGGTCACCCCTCAGCCTTCTCTTCTCCAAGCTGAACAATCCAAGTGACCTCAGCCGCTCCTCATAAATCTTGCCCTCGAGACCTTTCACCACCTTGGTGCCCTCCTCTGGACACACTTTAATAGTTTCATGTCTTTCTTCTATTGAGGCACCCAAAACTGCACACAGTACTCGAGGTGGCTGAACTTTCCCTGACGCAGCTTCATTCCATTTCCTCATGTCTTATCATGAGATAAGGTCATGATAAGGTCACCAGAGAGAGGAGATCAGCACCTCCCCCTCCGCTGCCCCCCTTGAGGAAGCTGTAGACTGCGATGAGGGCACCCCTCAGCCTTCTCTTCTCCAAGCTGAACAATCCAAGTGACCTCAGCCGCTCCTCATAAATCTTGCCCTCGAGACCTTTCACCACCTTGGTGCCCTCCTCTGGACACACTTTAATAGTTTCATGTCTTTCTTCTATTGAGGCACCCAAAACTGCACACAGTACTCGAGGTGGGGCCGCACCAGTGCAGTGTAGAGTGGGACAACCACCTCCTTTGACCGGCTAGCAATGCTGTGCTTGATGCAGCCCACGACACAGTTACTCCTTTTGGCTGCCAGGGCACGCTGTTGACTCATATTCGACTTGCCATCAACCCAAACCCCCAGCTCTCTTTCCGTGGGGCTGATCTCCAGCCTCTCGTCCCCCAATTTGTATGTATAAGCAGGATTACCGCATCCCAGGTGGAGAATCCAGCACTTGCTCTTGTTAAATTTCCTGCGGTTGGTGATTGCCAAGGTCTCTAGTCTATCCAGATCTCTCTGTAAGGCCTCTCTACCCTCGAGGGAGTCCACAGCTCCTCCTAATTTAGTATCACCAGCAAACTTACTTAATGTACATTCGATTCCTGCATCCAGGTCATTTATAAAAACATTGAAGAGCACTGGCCCTAAAATCAAGCCCTGGGGAACCCCACTGGTGACTGGCTGCCAGCCTGATGTCACCCTATTTACTAAAATTCTTTGAGCCCGACCCATCAGCCAATTGTTCACCCAATGTATTACGGACTTGTTCAGCTGCATGCTGCACATTTTGTCCAGGAAGATACTGTGAGAGACAGTATCAAAAGCTTTGCTAAAATCCAAAAAAACCCACATCTGCTGGCTTCCCTTGGTCAACTAGATGGGTGACTGTAACTTTCTGTGGCTGTGGTGTCAAAGGGAATCCAATACCAATTCATCCATGTGTGTGGGATCCTTACCACATGACAGACAGTCTGGCATTTTCACAGGGTCACTTTTACACTGTGTCTCTTTGAATTCTGAATAATGTATGCAAAATGAGCCTTGGGGGCATGTCAAAAGGCCACTTTTGCACTGCTCAGGATGG
Source organism: Balaeniceps rex (assembly GCA_013401315.1). Taxonomy (NCBI): domain Eukaryota; kingdom Metazoa; phylum Chordata; class Aves; order Pelecaniformes; family Balaenicipitidae; genus Balaeniceps; species Balaeniceps rex. The sequence goes on from VYZW01033899.1 coordinate 7,160, forward strand.
CAGGCTGATAGCCTCAAATGATGGCTTTTATGAGATTCGTCTTTATGACAGAGTCTTAGAGTAACCAGGTGAAACTAGAAGGGCACTGAAGATCAAGGGATGAGAACAGGTGAAGACCAAGTCAAAATCGTTGGGCTTTGGACTCATTACTGTTATCTGATGACTTGTCCTGCTCTCTAACTTCACTTACTGGACCTACCATACTGGACTGGCTGCTCATCCCCAAAAGAAGTCTTGGCACCAAATCTGAAGTGAAAGAACTCAATAATTAAACTACGGATTAGAACTAAGTGCGAACTGTCCCTATCTTTTTTTTTCCTTTTAGTTGTTGTGAAAAGGAACAAAAAAAAGCATATTACACTCCAAGTTTTGTGAATCTAGGATAATCTAGCAAAACTCTTGTCTTTGGGGACAGACCACTAATGACAGTGCAGTGCATTAAAATTCCTCTCTGCTCATTATCATTAAAATCTGTTTTTATAGCTATACTTTATCTAACCTTATGTGCCCAATAGGATGTTAATTAATTTTGACTAAAATTCTCAGTTAATTAGTATGAATTGCAATTACATCTGCTATGTCATCCAGGTTTATGTTCTCCTCAGAAAATATTTAATGATGATCATTTGCAGTCTGCTCTTTACATTAATATTATTCAAGTAATTTTTTAAAATGGAGTGAAATGCAAATTTTAAATTCCCTGCAGTTTTATGGATGAAACAGGCCTTTCTTTTTCCATAATTATTAATACATTAAAACCCAGAATATGATACTTGCAGAATGGTCAGTTGGAATTCTATTCTTCTTACAATATAGGTGGGCTAAATGATTCCTATTTTTTCTTTTTTTTCTTCCTGCAGAGGACTTTATCTGCATTGACTATATCATTCAATCCAGAAATATGGCCTCATCTGCAGATTGGACTGAAAATGGTGAGTGAAAAAATCTGCATCCTGACATCCATTTTCCGATGTGCTGTAAAGCTTTGAATCAGGTCACTCCACCTACATGTCCCTATACCACTTTTCACTGCTCTTCCTTGTAGAAATATAAGCTTTTTTAAGCAGCTCCTGCTTTTGTGCACAGCATGATGGAGCCCTCATATCCACTGGGGACTTTAAAAGAAAAATATTAGGCAAATACTTAGATTAAACTGGAGCCAGTTAGCATTATAAGATCTGTCACTAATCTCTAAAGAGTTTGAATTTTGCATCATCATGCTGCAGGATTGCTAACATTGTGTGAGTAGCAGTAGGACTGAAGACAAACTGAGAGGCTGGCTTCTCTGGTCAATTCTGACAGCTGTGGCAGACAGTCACTAGTGGAAGTTTTTGGTTTAATGCTTAGCAGATAATTTTATTAAAATATCATCTGTTTATTCTGTATTTTTGCTCAGTGGAGAACACCTCCCCGTTGAGGTAAAAGGAGAATAGCAATAAGAACAGGATATGGCAGCCAGATTACTGAGGAAAGGAAGAGTTTGAGGCACACCACCTGAAGCCAGCTTGGTTTTAGTTGAGAAATTTCAAAGCCAAATTTTTAAAATGAGGTTTTTTTAAAAATTTGAATGTAAAAAAAACCTTTTTTTTTTTTTTAATTTTTCATAACATTTCTACATGGGCAGAGCTTTGCAAAGGAGGTCAGAAGAGGGAAACCTTACTTGCCTGACATTATTTTTCAATAAATGTACAGGCTAGAGAGCAGGAGACATTCTGACACCTATCAGAGGTGCCTGAAATGGAGCTAATGTGGGGGTTTTGTTGTTGATTTTTTAACAAACAACTGAATCTGCTGTATGATATGTGCTGTATTAAAAGGAAAGGTTGCACTTAAGGAAAAAAAAAGAAGAGTTTAGCTGGAAGCAGTGCTATGGCAGGAAACACGGAGAAATTTCTGGCCAAATTTGCCCAAATTCCTGCTGCAGCATCTTCTGTCCTGCCTCATATTCCCTGATCTGTCTGTCCTTGTTGTGGCTCTCTGCATCCCTTGCAAGTCACACAGCGCCAGGAGCAGTTTTCGGAGACAGTTTGTGTTGTAGGAGTGGAAGCAATAACTGTTATGACAACCAACAGATGCAGTGTCTAAGAAGTAAGGGATATCCTGCCCTCTAATGCCACCAATTCTGACCTTAACCATCAATGGAGATTCAGTCACAAGTTGTTCCACTTAAGAAGTGGTGCACACTTCAAAAGAAAATACGTTAAAGAGTAGCTGCGAGAGATCTGCAGTCTGTGGCCTCTAATCAGTCTTACTACCAGACTCTCAAAGGTCTCAAATAATTAAAAAATCTTGCTTGCAGCTGCAGCAACATGTTGTTCTCCCCTCCCACCGCTGATGTCTGGTGGTGAAGCTCCACCAGAAAACAGGGTACAAAATGCTAATGCAGAAACAGTAATCTGCAATAATAGCTGCTAACTCTGCTCAGAGCAAATATAAATAGGCTAAAAGGAGCATCTACCTCAACTAGTGCCAAAGTCATCATTAACACTGGGACAGCTGTCACAGTGGGTAATTTAAAGAGAAATGCTAATGTCGTCGAAGTCCTGCTTCCAGGGGACACCCAAGCCTTCCTTGTTACTTTTTCACATAATATCAGGATATGGCTTCGTCGTGAAGAAGTCCTCTCTCCCTCAAGATTACTAGGAATTAGATTGCTTCTATAAACACGTGGCATGTGCAGCTCATCTACATGGTACCCTGCATTCTCCAAAGAGCACCAGAAACATTCCAGTCAGCATTGTTTTCCTTTAAACTCTGGTTCTATGTTTTTTATGAATTGCAAACTTATTTAATAAATAAATCCACTGGGATGTCAGGCTAAAATCCTAATAACAAAAGGGCAGAATTATTTTTAAAAGGATTCTTTTTTTAGGCTTTTATGTATAACTATAAATAATGCTATATACTTGGAAGATGAATCATCACTAGAAGATTGTTTGGAGTATACTGAATAAATATTTGAGCCTAAGGCTTTGATAGTCATTACTCCTAAGAAAAAATTTATTGCTCTTGGGTTTGAGGAGGTTTTTGTGAAATGATACAAAGAACTTGCGAGTAGCCTGAGGTTTATTATGTCACTTGGTCTTCTTTTCTCTTTTTGAAACTAAAATATAAAGATTTTCTAAGATCAAACTGTGTTGCCAAATATCACAAAATGAGAAACACCCTTAGCACTTGTTTAGGCAGGTAACAAGACAGGAATACACAGCACTTTTTGTGGAGTATGACTCTGCTAGTGGTACTGGCAGGGTAGCAGGTATGTGCCTGTGGGGCCAGGCATGGCCCTGTTCAGAGGGAACAGCAAGCAAAAAACATGATGTTTGCTTGCATCCTCTCTGCTCTCTATAGCATACTAACATCCATCTATTCTGCATAAATCTAAATGTCAGGATTAACTGAGTGTGTTACACCCAAGGGGAACAAAGGTGAAGAGAAATTGGACAAAATCAAGAGTGACTACTCTCCATACAGCACGGACCATGCACCCTTACCCACTTCGTTCTACACTACCATGCAATTGGGCAGCTCCCAGGCAAAAATATTTGGATTTTTCTTTAGCAAACAGTTTTTGCCCATCAGATTCTTTTTTCCCATTTGATTCCATTCCTCATATCCCAAACAGTGAGAGAAGTTTCAGACCACTACAGATTTTTTTTTTTATTACTGCAAACATGCAGTGTTGATTAAGCATGCAGTGTTTGCCAAGTAAGTGTGAAGGCTGTGGAGAAACAAGGCAGTGCTGCATTTAAGGTTTTTCTTTTCCATCTTTTTTTCCTTCAGAAAAAAAATTTTTAATTTCAAAGAGACATTCATTAGAGCAAATAATTTTGCCTAATGCTAGTATGTGATATTGAGAGGACACTTTCCAACTGCACTATTTACAAAGCTTTTATTGTGTAACATTAATTACAGGTTAAGTGCATTTTTAGTTCCTAAGGAGGGTAATAAATATAATGCAATCAAAGTGCTCTTTGCAGTGGTTGTTTTCCATTAGTGAAAAATGCTACATTTTCATTAATTATGAATAGCAATAATAATAATACATAAGCCCAATAATACATGCCATTTAGAAAGCTCTTTTAGGTAAGTGTAGTGCCTGCTTTCTGTTGTTGCTTTAATGTAGAATGTCTCTGGTCTGGCTGTTAAAAATAATCCAGTTCACTTTTGTAAATCAGAATGTAACATTTGTGAGTGTTTTACTGCTTGATGAAAGCAGAAGGTAATAACCCTTGTACTCACTAACATGCATCATGGTGCTGGTTGTTTCCAGCTGTCAGGAGGAATCTGTAGGAATGCAGGTATCTTGGCATAAATCAGAGCAGATACATAACTACTTTGCTTTATGCTGAGAGAGAAACTCATCCTCTCCCAGCAAGCGTGATGCTCTCAGCGGTACCCACAGGATGGGTAGCTCTGATCCCACTACTGCAAATGGTCCTGCATGTCTTTCCCTTGCTTGCATCAGCTCACCCTTGTCTTAGGCAGCCACAACTGCTCAGAGGCTTTCAGGCAGCTCTGGGCTCTGGCCACCTTGCCATGGGGTGGCAGCAGTACAAATGCTGCCTCCCCATGGTGCCTGCACCCTGTGCACCGCAGGCAGGCTGCACTCCATGGCCCCCCAAAACCCTGCGATTCCCTCCATCGCTGCATGCCATCCCTCCTGGGCAGTCCTCGCAGCACACCCCTCTGCCACCTTCAAACATGCACCCCAGTGCATTCCCCCAGCTCGGCAAGCTGTTGCACATGAAGAAGAAGAGCAATTTCAGCAATACAAAGGTTATCTACCCCACGCAGTCCCTGCCAGGAGCTCCCCCGCTCCCTGCGTCGTGAGCCTGGCTGAATCCACCATACCTGGGATGGTATAAAAGGCCACAGGAGAATTCCCCAGGTTAAAACCTGCACATATAATAAGCATATTTAGAGAAAAGGGGAAAAATTAGGTGTTGATATCCCACAAGTTACTTTCAAAGCTAGCCCAAGAGAAGTGCTCCTGCAGACAAGGCTGGGAACCCAGCTGCAGGAGGCTGAGCGTGCACAGAGGGGTGCAAACTGGTTGGCCCAGTGGTGAAGCAACACACCAGAAGCGGGGGCCTCTCCCTCTGAAGCTGCCATTAAGGGGTGACCACCTGCTCACCTGCAGCAGCCCCGCTCTGGGTTTTGCAGAGGCAGCTGGTGTCTGCGGCACTGCCTAGCTGTGCCTGCCTCCTCTCCTCTGATTCAGCATCTTGCAGCTGAGCTGGACCAGCAGCTACCACACTACCTACAGTGCCTTTCCCCATATTCTGCCTTGGAAAGGGGTCACAACTCAGACCAGAAACCATTCTGGATCTAGGGGGGTTTATGTAAAAGAGACCTCGCCCCTCATGGCCCCCCCGGTGGGGCACGTGTGGCTTGGGCACATAGGAAAGCTAGGACGCAACACCTGTCCTGCCCTCAGGTGTGTCTGTGAAGAAATAACCCACCATTCATTCACAGGAACTGCGTATACAATACCATAGTGTCTTCAGGCGCTTCTGCTGCAGCCCTTGCAAGGCAAGGCCACAATTGGCAGCAATTCACCTCCACATCCATACTTGTTCTTTGGCAGCCCATGTCCAGGAGCATCACTGTGACAGAAGCTCCTGGTAGCTTAATCCGTAAACTGCAGCTGATATTTCCTAGTGATGAGGCAGAAGTCTGGGTTTGGAGCTGGGGGCCTGACCACTGCAGAAGGAGGAGAGGACATGAGCAAGAGGAGGAGGGAAGAACAAGTCTGTTTGCTGTGTGTTTCTGTTGGTGATGTCACGCTCCTGCTGCCTGTCTCCTCCTCACCCTTGCATGCTAAACTGGACTTTCTCAGAGGTGTCTCCATTCAGATCAAACAGAGACATAGGCTGGTCAGTGATTTCATGGGGGAAGTTATAATGAATAGGGCACATTTACTTCCTTCATGCCAAAGAGTATGAAGAAATTTGCACAATAATAAAAAACCACAGTGTGAAGCTGTGCATGAAATTTGATTTCCCTGTGTTCGTATTTCTTTTGTGTTTAAGTGCTTTGGGTTTTAGTGTCATGAATATATAGTGTACTTCAGGAGGAGCTGTCCAAAGTGTTCTCTGTGGCCTAATTGTCCTTGCACTGAAGTCAGAGAGGTTAGGTTAGCATTCAATGTTTCCGATTAGCCACATGTTCAAGTATTTTTCTGTTCTGGAAAATTATCTTTTTCCCCCTTGGTTTGATACACAGAATATGTTGAGCAAAACAGTGTGAATGAAGGAGCAAAATATTGTGTTTATTACAGGTGGTGGCACTTGCCACTCCAGTATTATGGCTCACATGATGCTTCCGTTGTCTCAAGATGAATCTGTCGTTGATAGCTCCAAGACCTCATGTTTCCTCCGCCAGTTTTTTATTTCCTCCGTAGTCAGAACCTCTTTTCTCTTTATTGCCACATGCTTTCCCTCTGGAGGAAAGCAGACTAATACACTTCAGCTGGCAGGACAGGGGAGTTGACTACGGGTGTAGGGGATCTTCACCTTCTGTGGGTTTTAGCAGTACTTTCATTAACTCTGATGTATGTCCAGAAATGGACTTTCAGCCAGAAAACACTAAAAAAAGGCCAACCAAACAAAAACCCCTCCACAAAAACAAACCCCAACATGGGAAAGGGATTGGTGAAGTGCTAAGAAATCGACATGGTAAATAAGCAAAAGAAGGTGCTTGGTGAGGAAGAGTTGCAGACCATTTTGTACTTCAGAAGCTCCTTTTTACAGAAACCACTCAGGAGATACTCTGGCACCAGTGAGCTGTGGGAAAGGGCCAGGTAGAGTGGACAGACTCTTGTAGGAGCTACTGGAAACTGCTCTTCCTTAAGGTATCCTTGTTACTTGTAGTGGATTTTCCCATCAGCAGATAATGGTGCAGAGAGCAGGATGGATTTCTGCTGTGCAGATGTCCCACGTGAGCAGGACAGCTCTACCTCTGAGGGGAGGGAAAGCTGCAGAGCAGCGTGGAGGGACAGCATCCCATTAGCTCTGTTCAGATTAATGGGTTTCTTCCCTGACTTCTGGGAGAATGGTGGCCCCTGGTCCTGCCTCTGTCCTCACAGCAGTGAATCATGCTGAAAAGATGTTTCAGACTTTGAATGGTGATTCCTGAGCTCCACTTTTCTTCCACATGGAAATTTGTTTGTTCAAATAGGATGCCTAGTGTTCTCATATGAGAGACAAGTGCTTCCTTAACCTACATATCTGTGAAACATGCTCAGCCTGTTGTGATCAGCATTTAAAGAAGCATGGCACTAAATGAAATAGCCTGAAAAAAACTTAGCTGCAATATAACAATGTTAGTTTTTCAGAAACAAACAAAAAATTCCCAGTCCTGTTGCTGTGTGGTTTAACACGTATCCAAAAGCACAAGATTACCATGGCAAATATAGGACTAGATGCTGCCCCATTTCCTCATAGTAAGTGATTGCTTATTCGTTTCATAGTTTTAGTTAATTCATAAGGGGGAATTTAGTAATTCTGTTCATAGAATAGAGAATATGATGGCAGGTGGCAAAACCTAACCCTTGGAACAATTATTTTTAACTAGTACAGGAATTATTTCTATTATATTTTTCTGAAAGGATTTGTTTGAAGTTGTTCTACATTATAATTTTCAGCATTGCTCTGCAGCCCCCATTTCATCAGCAAATAAAGGCAGCAGGAATATGGGGATAGAGTTTGTCCTGGAAAACACGAGAAGCAAGAATTAGAAAATCAATGCTTTTCATTTTGAAAAATTCAGCTTTCACCTGTGCTTTCAGGGCATCCTTTTTTTTCTCTCATTTCTTTAGGATTGGAAAAAAAGGGACACATGTAAGATAGATTGATTAGGTTCCAGGCCAAGAGGCCTGTATGTGCCAGTAATTGGAGCACCAAGAAATTAACTTCTGCAGTTAAAAGTTACACTCAAATTTACAGAGTAATAATTGGGATGAAAGCTCTTCCAAAATTCTGATAGTCTGGGCTCATCTTCCAGACTAAGAATAATATAAGAATAATAGCCTGGGGCCTGGGACAAGAGAAGCCAGGAAATTCTGCAGAAACAATTTCTTAGGACTTTGTGGTGAAAGACAAGAACACATGCCCACATAGAGGATTTTTTTTTCCTTTTATTCTTGATTTAGTCATACCCTTCTACTCATGTAAGAAGCTTTTATTTTTTCTTTCATGGCCCGTAGAGCCTGCAATATTCAGGGCATGCGTCAACTGCTTTTGTGTGTGTGTGTGACAAGCTGTGCTCATGGATTTCATCTGGTCTTGTTTCCAGCAGGTACTAATTCATTATTAGAGGGAGGAGTAAGACCTTTTGCAAAGAAGTCTATGTCAGGGTGCAAGCAGGTTACAAAAGAGGATCCAAAAGGAAAGTGAACCTTCCTGGGCCCTACAGCAGCAGCACGGTCAGCCTTGCCAATGTAGCTGACCCCTCCTAATTCTCCAGTGTTTGGAATCAGGTCAAGTGAGCAAGAAGTGGGTATGCTGCAGCATCACTGCTAATATTTTATTTCCACTTTTTATTTATACTGTGTGAATGTCTACATGTAAAAATGGGGGAATCATGTCTCTAAATGAAGGCTGTGACGTGGTTAGGACCAGCTCTAAAAGGGCTTCTCGACCTAATACCTTAAAAGTTAGGGGTTTCCTTGGTTGAGGGCTTTTTCACTCAAAAGAAAGCAATTACATAGCAAATTCATCAACAACTGTTTACTGTGTTTTCTACTTTTATCATGTTTACCCTAATAATGATTACTTCTGCTTGTGTAGAAATCTTTGTCCAGGGAAGAATAGCGAGGAAATCGCAGGTCATGAGCAAACTTGATAAGGGCAGTCTGGTATGGGAAATATCCATAGCCTCTTCTAAAGTAGTCATAAATTTATTGGCTGTATTCATGCTCATTCATTATCAGCTCTCCCCCGTCTCACTACTGAAAAAATATTCAATAGATGGGGCTGGCCCTTGGAGACATCCCCTTAAAAAAACAGTCTATTTTTAAGAAAAGCATGTCTTCGTTACTTAAAGGAATTTTCATCCCCCTAGGAGAGCCTTAATCTATTCCATGAATTAGCCACTTATCAAAAGAACTTCAGCTTTTATAGTATTTCAAACAGATTGTGAGGCACTAGGGAGGAAGCCTGTTGTAAACAGAATCTCATGGTTGATGTTTAAAAAGAGTATTTTATAGCATCTCCCTGAGTGCTACCTCTTTGTAAGATGATTATCTTTCATTTCTCTTTCTCATATGAAATATTAATACTTTACCAAGTATTTTTTCTTTTTTTTCTCTTTGAATGTTTTTACTGGAAGACTGCAGGCACCAGGGCAGAAAGCTGGAAAAAAATCTGAAATCCATCACTCAGCTTCACGTTGGACTTTGAGGACTTGAATAACATAAACGCATATTTTTATACCCTCCTTGGTTTTGGAAATGAAGTTGATATTGCAACCATTGGAAGTTACTGCTAGTACAAATAACCTACCAGGAAAAAAGAGGCTTCTGTCTAAAAAAATAAGGAAAGATGTTGCCTTTCCTTTTATTGCAGATACCAGGGTGTGATTTAGGATGAGAGGCAGCTGCTGCTGACCTGTCTGCCGCCTTCCTTTCTGACTTTGTCAGTTTCTTTTACTTTGCTTGAGTAGGATTGTGCAAAGTTAAGCTCTCTGCTGTTTGTACGGTGCTGTCATGTTTTGATACTGAAATCTAAGGCAGTCAGCTAAATAAATATTGATTCTGAAGGTCTGGAAGTAATTTCAGAGGTAGCATTCCTTTTTGCACTGGTGACAAATTTAGAGTTTGCCTTTTTGCCTCTTCTGCCTGTTAGGGTTGATAGAATGGATCATTTTAACACTGAGACTGGATAACTCACTGTTAATTACTACAGATTTACAAATGCCATTTCATTATTTTGG
>VYZW01033901.1:9653-20782 GCA_013401315.1 Balaeniceps rex
GACTTGGGGAAAATCAGTTTAATTTATTACCAATCAAATCAGAGTAGGGTAATGAGAAATAAAACCAAATCTTAAAAACACCTTCCCCCACCCCACCTCTCCCTTTTCTGGGGCTCAACTTTACTCCTGGCTCCTGCCCCGAGCAGCGCAGGGGGACAGGGAATGGGGGTTGCGGTCAGTTCATCACACATTGTTTCTGCCACTCCTTCCTCCTCAAGGGGAGGACTCCTCACANATGGGCTGCAGGGGAATCTCTGCTCTGGCACCTGGAGCACCTCCTCCCCCTCCTTCTTCACTGACCCTGGTGTCTGCAGCGTCGTTCCTCTCACATATTCTCACTCCTCTCTCCGGCTGCAATTGCTGTTGCACAGGTTCCCCACCCTCCTGCCCCGCCTTCCTAAATACGCTATCCCAGAGGTGCTACCACTGTTGCTTATGGGCTCGGCCTTGGCCAGTGGTGGGTCCATCTTGGAGCCAGCTGGCATTGGCTCTGTCGGACATAGGGGAAGCTTCTAGCAGCTTCTCACAGAAGCCACCCCTGTAATTCCCCCTGCTACCAAAACCTTGCCACCCAAACCAAATACAGGCATTGAAAAATGATGAACACTAAGTCCATTAAAGCCTAATTTTTGGAAGATGACACAGACAATTGTTTAACATGGAAGAAACAGAGTTGTTAAGTCTATTTCTGACAGAAAGTCATAAAGAGTTAGTAATTTGTTAGCATTTGCATTGATAATTGATTAAACCTTTTAGGTTGCTGTGTCTTGGATAAAATCTACAAGAATGAATGTAACTGTAGCTTTAGATACACAGAAAAATAAATATTCTGTATATTTAGCTTTTTAAAGCTCTATAGAGAAAAAAGTAACATGAGCATTTGCTTTCCACTATGGTTCCTTTTTTCTAGATTATTTTTGAGTCATAAAATCGTAGCAAGATCATTGACATCTGATACAGCAGTATTGTCGAACTCTTATTATTGTAATTTAGCAAAAATTGGAAAGGAAAAAAACAGTGCTTGTGGAAGATGTGGCTGGCATTTACAGCATAGAGAAATAAGAGTGAAAATATTAAAGAAAGAATGAAGCAGCCCGACAGCATAAACCTAAATATGCACACAGCAGAATAATTTTAATTTGCAGAAACTTAGCGAAAATTGGAAATAGCTGTATCAGGCAAAAGTACCAGGATGTAATTTCTGAAATCAAGCACATGAAGGACTATTCGTAAGACAGAGAACCTGACGTAATATGCAGGGAACTTTAATAAAGTGTTGCTTGACACTTCATAGAGTCACTTAATGATCTAATATGGAACAGTAACTATTGTCCTAAGTAATGTCTTTAATATCCATTCAATTCCCCAGTATAATAGCTCAGTAGGGATTGTTATCAGATTCCATAAATGCCTGATTCAAATAAACATTTTAGGAAAATAGCAATGTGTATGAAATCTGAGGGCAAGTGGATACATATTGCTTTCAATAGACGTCTGGGGCAATGTACCAATCCCAAGTTCTAGAATCACATTTTTGATGTGTATCAATTTCAGGGGCATATGGGTACAAAATTTTGTCTGGGAGGAGAAGGAGGGATTTAGAAATATGTCCAATAAATATGTTCAGTTTTATATGTATAATAAATGGGCACAATTAATTGTTCTATTTCTCTGTAAACCATGGTGTAGAATAAACTGGCATAGCACTGTACTGAGCTGACATCAGTGTAAGGAAAATAGTTCCCACGTTTTCTATTGACAGTTATAAACAACTGAGGATGCAAAGCTCTTGGTGCATTACAGTCTTGTAATCATTCGAAAGCAATTGATAGAACTTCACTGGAATTTATTAGCTAGAAATACCTTTCCCCCCCGCCCCCAGCAGCTCATTCATAGCTCTTTCTTCCTCTCCCTCATTTTTTGGATGTTGTTAAAGGTTGACTTAAGACAAGACAATTTCTGAAGCCAGTCTCACAAAGAGTCTGTTCTTTATTTTCTTCTGTAAGAGAAACCAGTAGGGTTCTAACTTTCCTAGATCTTCTGCAGAGAAATTCCTTCTTCCTCCATATGAATGTATTTGCATAAAACTTCATTTAATAAACTTAAATACATGTTTACTTTAAAACTTACCAATTTTGTACTACTAAATGATTTTAATAACAGTATCATCATTGTATAATGCTAAATGATAGTAAACATTTTAGTGTAAACTGTGATGTGATGGACTAAGTTAATTATCAACTAAGATATCAACACAACTAAATTTTCCTTAGAAAGGAAAATTCCAGGGCAAGGTCAGGCAGGGACAATGAAGATTAATTTGGTCCCCTGGTGGAACTTGAAACATAGACAGAGTCAAGTTAAAATTGTTTATAAATAACTGTTATGAACTTGGTGCAAAAAGATGCTGATTTGCGATGTGGTTTGAAAATGACAAGAAATAAATCATAGGGGTTTTCTTGTTAAGTTCAGGCAAGGTCTGTGACACATTGAGAGAGCTGCCTGCAGACATCTGAAGACTGATGAAAATGGAGACCATTAAAGGAATGATCATTTTCCCAGTACATGTTCATAAATGGTAGTGATAGTTGCACTAGCAAGTCATTGTAAGAATAAGACAAGAAAAATGGCACCAATTAAAGCATGTTTTTATATTGGTGCAAACTTCACTTGAGATGTTTGTTTTAAAGTAATTCCTTATCAGCATACACTGAAATGCAGTAAGCAGGATGAAAACAAGTACAGTTATCCATCAGAAGGTTTTCAATTTTTTTAATATAAATTTCTTCAATTACACTGGTATAACTTTCTCCTGGAGAGAAGACCTATCTTACAGGTGATCTCTGGAGATCAGCTGTGACTGTGGTTGGAAATGCTAACGGAAGAGTTCAGTATTAGTGAATATGATTAAAATAGGAGAGAAAGCGTGCATCGCTAGATAGCAAGGTAAGAGAAAAATGATTCGTACTCTGCAGAATACCTGAGTTAGCATAAATGCTGCTTCTTTGTGCAAAGATTTCAGAGCCTCCTCAGAGGTTTTTCTACAGCTATAAACCTTAAAAAAAAAAAGCCCCTTCTCTGAGTCAGTTTCAGTTCCGTGTCACTTTAAGTGTATGTACTCCTACATGTTTATTAAGCAAAATGGAGCTTTGATTAATTTGGTTTATTATATATATAATTATATTTATGTATAATACATATCTATGATTATATATTATGCATATGTATGTATATATGCACATACATGTATATGTACTTGTTTTTTCCTTTGTCTTGCTTTCTTCTCTATAAGCTGTCTTTAGTTATTTGAAGTGCATTACATTTTTAAATGATGTTCCTCCCCAGTAATTACACTATTCTTATTTCACTTTGCACAGAAGACAAATTTGCCAGTATTTCTGGTAAAAGTAGGAACCAGAGACAGTGCTCTTTCGGCATGCAAATTCCATTTGCATTTTTCAAATTGCAAATTCAGTTCCTCTTTCTTCTTCTTGTTTTGTTTGCAGCAACAAAAAGAAGTGTCAAACCTCTTCCCATAAGGTACATGCTCTGTGATCACTAAAGCCAGTATCATAAAAACAGCTGCCAAGAAACCCAGGCCCAGCCTTTTGAGATACACTGTACAGGAAAGCTGACTGTGCCCAGAGATGTTATCTCTATGAATCTGGCCAACCTGTTCTTGCAAATGGATTGACAATACTGCTGTCAATCTTGAGCTACACTTGTGGGCAAGACTATGCCTTTGCTCCCTACAGAGCCTCCAAACTGGCTGACTTGTATTGGATTTTTTGACAAAAGAAGTTATATTTATTCACTTTTGGTATATATGCCTCAAAAAGGAATCAGACCATGTCCCGATCAGGAAGCATGTGGTAAGATTGAAGCTGCAGTATGGTTCAGTCTGGTTACATAAAGATAAAAAAGCTTCAGAAAGTCATTTATTCAGTTATTCAGTTCAATGCATTGGTAATTTAATCTTGTGTTTAAAGTAAAATACCAAAGTAAGGAGAGAGGAAAAGCGTTTTAAAGACTTTCATCCTTGAGTTTTCAAGAAATAGCTCTTTTTCTGTCTTGTGCTTCAAATATATCCATAATTTCAGCCAAAATAGTTGTTATAGTTTTGTGGGGGCATATTTTTTGTGTGTGTATCTGCTAAAGTAATTGTGTTTTAAAAAGACTAATTTTAAAAAGACACAAAAATCCTGCAGTAGGTATTAAATCAAACTGATTTGTTTTAAAAGCTTTTATTTCTTCACCATCTTTCAAAGGTAAGTATAATGGTCCCTAAGAGTAGAGGAACTTTCAAGTGAGCATTCTCACTCTAAGTACCTGTGGTCTCTATGGCTAGTGAAGAATGGTCATGATAATGCACCTGGATAAACTGGTCCCTACCAGGTCCTGCAGGTGTGAATGGCAAGGTTGTTAAGTTGTGTCTCAGGAAGAACTTATTACTTTCTTATGGCTCGGTCACTCTGGTGGTTACCATCTTGCATCAGAACCATGCATATCTTTTGAGTCTGATGAAACCTTTGGACTCTTTTTCCCCTAAACTGCCCTCCAGTGGAAATTCCGTGATCATTGTTAGGAATTACAGGTCAGGATGGTATTAACAACCCTTTAAAGCTCCTTTCCATCAGTAAGATTTCCTCGTTTGAATCACTCTTGGGAGACAGCTATTCTCCAGTCAAACTAGGGTAACTCTCTCCCTTCTTTCTTTAGCAGCTTAACTATGTGATCCATTTTTATTTCAGCTGCTTGCTTCGTTATATTTCTTTGGCTGGCAGATTTCTTTAAACAAAGCCAGGAAAGCTGCTTGGATTTTTTTTTTTCCTTGGATAGAGTATTTTGTCCACTTTTTGTTGGGTTATAATTATTCCACAATTTTTATAATGCCTATATTGTCTTCTTAGAACTTTACGTTCAGAAATCTAATTTTAGAACTGTCTGGCCACATATTGATACCTAATAATTTGTTATGGTTCATTTAGCAAAATGTAAGTCTACTCAAAGACTCTGCGTAGCTGTGCTGTCCTGGACTCAATGGAGAAACAGAAGGACTGCTCAGAGCTGCAAGTTTGCTTCCTGCTATGCCCTCTTGGCCAGTCTCTTTTCCTTCTCCCACCTCCTCCTTTAATGGAAGAGGAAGCTGCACTGGGCAACATAAGGGAGGAAGAGGAGAATAAAGCTAAATCTACTACGATTCTTCATCCCATCCTGCCTATCCTATAGTTGCCCAGATTTGAATGGGAATGACACATTCCTGTGGTGGGTGCACTTCCTCTCATCTTCAGAATTTTCTCCTGTCAGCTGGAAACCCTGTGATCGGTGTGCAGGCACCTTGGGCAACTCTCATTTGACCCTTTAGACTTTGATTCTGCAAACAATTTTGTGGGTTTGGGCTTTTTTTTTTTATGATGTCAATGGGGATAAGTGTTTGCAGGCTTGGACTTATGTACTGCATAACCATGTATCATTTTCACATAAATAGAACTATTATTTTTCCAGAAATAAGTATCTTCTTACAGATATTTACAGATCATTCTTACAGATGGACAGCCTGACTCTCTTGTATTCAGCTGTGACCTTGAGAACTGATTAACAAGATTGTACTCTAAAGGATGCAAGACTTCACATAAAGCAGTGAAGCATGTACAGGCCCTTGAGGGGTACTTAGAGTATCTCATAGACTCTAATGGTCATTCCTTTCTCTTTAATGCTATTAGGTGATTCTGGCTTATGGCAATCTGTAGTACTTTTCTCTTTATTTAATTTCTGTGCTACAGATTTTATGAATTATCCTATTACAACCCCTCTTCTGTGTTTTGAAGACAAAGTGCTCTATATGTCTGGTATGCTTCGTGTCTTCTCCAGCTACTCAGATATTTTGGTTTGGTTTATTGGTTTTACAATGTCATAAACTTTGGCACAGTAAGAAGATGAAAAGTTAAGGAGAGTTATGATTATCTAAACTTGAAAACTAAGCTTGTGAAATGCATGTGGAGTGGTCTGAGTACAGAATACTAAAAGGAAAAACACTCTACATTCAACTCATTGGCATTTCTTCCATTTTAATGCAATAACTTTTAGGTGCTGCATCTAATACTCAAAGATCTCAGGAAATATTCTAGGCATCACTTGTATAGCTTTTGAAGAAAATTAGAATACTGCAAGAGCCTGGCTTTTTTCACAGGTGCAAATGAGAAGAAAATCAAGACTGCAGTGTGCCTGCTTGGTTGTACAGGCACAGGAATTTTCTCCCAGTTGACGTGCAGCACTTTAATAGGCTTCCTCCCAGTATGAGATGTTCAGATTGGCCTACATAAGCAACAAAATATGTGACCTTCTGCTACTGTCCTCTGAAAGGCCTCAAAGAGTTCCTTGGTCAGAGGCAGAATAATTCATTTCTTGTTTCTGAATTTAGATATTCCATTATGGCTGTGTCAAAAACAGAGTGTCTTCAGTTTACAAGAGTGTCTGTGTTCAAAACCTTGCCACAGAACCTGGGTCTCTGAATTCAATAGCATGACCTTCATAACACTGAAATTTTTATGTTGTATTTTATGTTCTTCCTTCCAATGTTTCATTTAAATAAAATTATTATTTTGTTATTTTAATTATTTTTAAGCAGGCAAGTAAATTGATTGTCACTGGTGGCAATCCAGAAAATATTTGTTGAGAGCAGAGGGGTTAGAGCTCTCTATTCGCTGCTAAAATATCTTGTAATAAAACCAGAAAAATGCTGTTTCTATATTGAATTAAAAAAAAAAAAAGGGGGGAAATTGTGGATATCTGAAATGAAATGAGTGGCATTCATCTAACAACTTGACTCACCTCAACAGTTTGAGCCACTGGTATCATCTTTGAGATGGGATGAATTTTCCTGGATGTGCCTGCATTTCACAGAATCACAAAATTGCCAATTGGTTGAGGTTGGAAGGGACTTCTAGAGGTCATCTGGTCCAGCCCAGCCCGCCTGCTCAAGCAGGGTCACCTAGAGTAGGTTGCCTGGACCATTTCCTGATAGCTTTGGAATATGTCCAAGGATGGAGATTCCACAACCTCTCTGGGCAACTTTTGCTAGTGCTTGGTCACCCTCACAGTGCCACAAAGGCAGGTTGCTGGCTCATGCTCAGCTTGGTGTCTCCAACAACCTCCAGGTCCTTTTCTGCAAAGCCGCTTTCTAGCTGATCAGCCTGATCATATATATACTGCTGCCTGGGATTTTTCTTCCCCAGGTGCAGGACTTTGTACTTCCCTTTGTTGAACTTAAAGAGCTGACTTCCTGTCAGCTCATTTTTCCAGCCTGTTGAGATCCCTCAGGATGGCAGCACGACCCTCTAGTGTATCAGCCACTCCTCCCAGTTTTGTATCAGCAGACCTGCTGAGGGTACGCTCTGCCCCATCATCCAGATTATTAATGAAGATGTTGAACAGGACCGGATCCAGTATTGCCCCTTGGGGTATACCACTAGTCACTAGCCTCCAACTAGACTTCATGCCACTGATCACCACCCCTTGAGCCTGGCTATTCAGCCAGTTTTCAGTCCACTTCATTGCTTGCTTATCCTGTCTGTACTTCACCACCTTCTCTATGAGGATCTTTTGGGAGACACTGTTGAAAGCCTAACTGAAGTCAAGGTATACAATGTCCGCTGCACTCCCCTCATCTAACAAGCCACGGTTAACTATTTCAGGGCAAGCTATAAAATTGTTTGCTAAAGTTTGTTTATATGAATCCCACCCTGAAAGTGATGGACTTCTAGACAAATAATTCCCCAATGAGGCTGCTATGTTGTAGAGTATTTTGTTTTGGTTTTTTTTTAAATGGTAGTAGTTTATCCCACAATGAAAACTGGGGGTGCAGGGAGGAGGTCTGTTGTAGGTTTTCTTGTTGGGGTTGTTTTGTTTGTTCATTTGTTTTAACCCTTGGTTGAATTTAACCTGATAAATTCACAAGTGCGTTATAATTCCTGATATAGATCTTGCGGTTAATTTACTCCCTTTGCTAACACCTATGTTATACGGCAAGCAATCTGAAATCTGTCTAGTAGCCTAAGTAGTCAGTTCTTAGTAAGGGAAATGACTATCCTTTACTGTTCTGGTTCTTAAAAAATGAATATTATTGTCCCTAAAAAAAGAAATCCTTTGTGAGCTGGCAAATAGGTCAAGTAGTTAATCACAAGCATCTAATACAGTGTTTCTGGCAGCTGTCTGCCATCTTGAAAGCACCATAATGTACATTCTGAAAACACCCTTTAGATTCCATCTCCTGGTTTGTCTGGAATTTAATTGAGGTCTGATAATTCTTGAAACCAGCACAATACCAGGATCCCTCTTCCAGCTGCTCCGAGTGCATAACTTCTAATGCACCTTTTCTCTAGGCCATCCTGAGATCCTCCTCTTTTTTTCCCCCCCTGTCATAGTACTTTAATCTTCAGTCTCTACGTTAAGTCTTTACTGACTTTGCTGACTCCTTGATCATCTTGTGCTTTGCTTACCTTTTCATCTCTCTCCCTCTTCCTTTCTGTAAGCCCAATTGCTCTGCCATTACTGCCCCAAATGTCTAGCTATTTTTTCTTAATGTTTCTAAATATTCCTTATCTTTGGCCGATGACTTCAAAATAGTGGTAGCAAGTTATATGTGGATTTTGAGGATGTATAAAAAATTTTCTAATTCTCCCTTTATCTCTTGAATTAATCCTCTAGAGTCAAACCATTTAGAAATGAAACTATCTGATTATGAGATGGTGTTTATTTGTATGACTGCAAACTTTCTGAGTGTGCTCTGACTAATTTATTTTTGTTCAAGTGGAGAGTTAAGTTCCACCTGTAGATTTCTGCATACAAATATTTACAGGCATCACTGGTTGTCCCAGCTTCATCTGATTTTACCATTACTGAATGAATGCTCAGCACTGCTGTGTACATCTGATAAGTCAGTATTCATGATGCCTCTGATTTCATGGACTCTGCATCCATTAGACATTGCTCCTTAGTTGTCTCTCTTATGTTCCTAAAATTTCTTAAGCATAGTTCAGAGCCTGTGTATGCTACAAAAATATCATGTAAGGCAACATGCCACACAGTACCAAAGGAAAGAGGGGAGGGTTTATCATGTCTTTTGCCAATTCAGTCTGTCCTGGCGAGGACATGGAATACTGGCAAAAGCTGTGAAGCGTGCTGTAATAACGTTGCAGCATTAGTGGCTGAGGTCAGAGAGCATGGTACTCACAAAATCTTCTAACACGAATTTTTATTTAGTGGGGATAGAGACAGTCTCAGGCTCTGGTGAAAAAACCTGAGAAATCTACATGTTTGTGTTCATCTCCGTCCCTCCCAGCTCTAGTGCGCCATGGTCATAGTTTGAGAAATCTACAATACACCATAAAAAGCGCAACTCAAAATGTTAAAAGATAAAAAGCTACAAGAAGCTAAAGATAAAAAAGAATAGTGATAACTTTCAGATTTTTCTTTTCCTTACAGAAACAACAAAAGAGATGTCAAGTTTAAGGAATAACAAATACAGCAGAGGGAAAACAGTATAGGTTCTGGGTTACATCCCTAAACTCTTTGGAAGACGTGGTTATCTTAGTGTCATCATTGTCAGGCATAGCAGAATGTTAACATCTTTCAGTCTGGAATATCAACAGTTGTTGCATAATATTGCAAATGAGTTGTGAAATATATACATGTATAGACGTATATATGGTGTACATACATCTTATGTGTATATATGTACAGA
The DNA here is from genome assembly GCA_013401315.1 of Balaeniceps rex. NCBI lineage: Eukaryota > Metazoa > Chordata > Aves > Pelecaniformes > Balaenicipitidae > Balaeniceps > Balaeniceps rex. The sequence goes on from VYZW01033901.1 coordinate 19,396, forward strand.
TCTATATTGTGTATGTGTATATATATACACACGCTCTATATATGTGTGTGTGTATATATGTGTATTTTGCTAGAGCTACAGTAAATCTCCAAGATATTGTCTTGATTTCCCTTTTGCCAAATATACACAAAGCCGATATGTGAGGCTGTGGTACTGAGGAACATCGCAAAATTATGTTAAGTGCTTTCAGAAGGAGTATTTAACTTTCAATGGTGAAATTCATTTAAATCCTCAGAACCAATGCAGATTTTTTCATATTTTCTACATGTTAGTATCAGCCTTGATCTTTTTTGTAGGTAGGCCTCTAAAACTGGAATGGATTATACTGGATATTTAGATACAAATATTTTTTTCATTTTTAACCTCAGGATGAAAAGGTCAAAGTTTAGATGAGATTTTTCAGGGTTTTGGAGTCTTGCAAAGCATATAAACTCCTTAAAACTTAGTAAATATTTTAGATATTGGTAGATCATTACAATATTAAATAGATCACAGAAGACAGGAAAAGTATTAACCTTAACGTTGAGAATGTAATATTGTTCCCATCAGGGTCATCAACAAAGCTCCCCTGACACTTCAGCAATACGAGATCATTGCTGAGTCAATGACCCACTCACTTACTCAAAATACACCTGAAGAGGTCCCCTCTAAAAGTATTGCTCATGTTTTTAACCCTTGCAGACTTAAATGTCAGAGATGGACATGTTAGTACCCTGTAAGAGATATTTAACCTTTCATGCAAGTCTATAATAATTTTCTTTAGAGGAAAACTAGATAATGGTTTATTATTTCCTTTACATTCTTTAAGGTATGTGATTTGTTAAATAAAAGCTCACACTTTTATTTTAAATTTCAATTCATATAAAGTACTGAAAGAACTGAGAAATATTCAATACACTTTTGAATAAATTATTAGTTAGTATGAAAGTCTGTACCAGGGTCCAACAAGTCAGTAGGTGGACAGGCATATAATCTGGTAGATCTGTGATGTCCATGCTATTCATTGGACATCTACAGTGTGATTGGAACATCTGTTGACCATTCCTTCATGAAGTATGAACCATTCAGAAATGAAGTTATATTAGAAAGTCTGGCTAAGAATGTTTTAGTGATCTAAGAAGCAGGACTCATAACTGAATATATTCTCATAACTAGAATCTCACCCTACCTTCCCTGGGACAGGCCCAACAGGCAGACAGGACACATGATACAGAGGATTCCTTATCCTCTCTCCGCCTCGCTGAACACAGTGACTTAAGGGATAGGGGGCAATGGCAACAAGGTACTGCCTGGCACAGCGGGCGCATCTCCTCTGCGACTGCCCCACCTTTCCAGGTGCCCTTGCATAATAGAATCATAAAATCATAGAATGCTTTGGGTTGGAAGG
>VYZW01033904.1:9331-90824 GCA_013401315.1 Balaeniceps rex
CGGGCCGGGCCGCGCCGCGCCGCCCCTCAGCGCCGGGACAGGCCGCAGTCGGTCGCGCCAGCGCTGCCTGGCCCGGGGCCGTTCGCCCGGGTGACCCGGGGCAGGGCAGGGCAGGGCGACCCGGCCGTGCGCCTTGCCAGCCAGCCGGCGGTCCTTGGCCTCCCCCGCTTCCCCCGGCGTCGCCCACTCACGGCTTGCCGCCGGCACCCCCCGCCCTGTCACCTCCCGCCTGGGCCGCCCGCCCAGCGCAAGGGGAGGGCAGGGAGCTCTCCCGGAGCTGGTTGGCAGCCGGGAGCGCTGTTTCATCCCAGGATTCACCCGAAGCTGCAGAGTAATTCCCTCCGTTTTACAGATGGAGGGACCTGCCTGGCACCGGCAGGGGAAGGATGTCACACCAGAAATAAACGGTGCAGACGGAGACACGTTTTTCTCAAGCGATCACAGGACGCTTCAGCTACGAGTCGGCCCTGTGCATGCAGTTAGATATCCCTATTTGTAGATGTGCTGCTGTGTCGTTTGAAATGATACTATTCAGGGAAAAGTAGGGGGAAAGTTGCAGTTTCAGTTTTGGAAAAATGCACGTTGGGGTAAAGCTAGCCAATTCCAAACATTGCTACTAAACCGAAGATGAAGCATCTCTTCAGCTGGCACAGCCATAGTGAGCACAGCCTTCTCAATTTGCAGTGGGCTGTCAGTCGCCCCTCTTTGGGGAATTTGCTGCCCAAGTTTTGAAAATACCATAAGACAGTGACACCCCTGTTCCTTTGGTTGGAGCTTGGCCATCGCAAAGCCCAGACCCAGGAGCTGAGGGACTAGAAAGAGCACTAGGAGAATGGAGCCGGACCGAGGGTGTCTGCTGGGAAGCAGTGCGCCTGTGCTCCAGCTTTAAGGCAGCCTGGGTAGTAGTTAGCTGCCTCAGCGTGGGCCTTTTGGCTCCTTCTCTTGGAATAACCTGGGTGAATTGCGCTTTAAGCCCGTTTTAGATTCAAAAATAGGCACTCGGGTTCTTGCTCTGAAGACCTTTTGCACTGACTTAGGCCTCAGGAGAATCCAGATGTAGGGGGTCCAGTAAGTACAGTTGCTGCTTTTTGTTAGTGAAAATATTAGGAGTCATTCTACAGTTGTGGTTTGTGAGTTTGAGCAGTTACAGAGAGCATTCATTTTTTCTTTCTTTCTTTTTTTTGGGACAGGATGCTTTGACGAGGCCATAAAAGATTTCAGGAAAGTATTAGAGTTAAACCCCCAGTTTGAAGATGCTGCACTGAGTCTAAAACAGGCGATTCTTGATAAAGAAGAAAAACAAAAGCGGGGTTGTTGAAAACGCAGCTAGTGGTGTGAAAATTTTTTGCTAAACACGTGATTGTTGTCACTGATGGATGAAACACAAGATCATTTACATCTGTTATGACGTACTGAAGAAACCTCATTCTTGGGTAAATAAGTTTAAAATGGATTATGATTGCAAAATAAACTATTTTTGGATATCCCTAGTGTTGAGGAAAAGCATAATGTTAGATCTGTGTGAGATACTTGTACAGATATTGTACAGAAGTACTTCATAAAGGTGTTGGAAGCTCAGTAACAGCCAATTAAGTCTGTAGTTCTCTTATTAAAACTCTGCTTCTGTACTCTTTCACAGATTGTTTTAAATGGTCCTCTTGGGGAAGAAAAACTACATAAAACATTTAAATACTTAAGATTGGAGCTCATGAGGAGTACAGTGATTTAATAGTGATAGTGTTTGTCCACATTTAGATGTAAATTTGATTTAAGCTAAAAGTGCAGTTGTTAATTATAAGGTGTTGTCTTTGAGATGCTCTGGTAACTGATTTTCTTTTCACTTCAGAGTGTTTCTGTATTAAGAAACACTTAATAAGATCTTTTTAGGTAACACTATCTGTACCTTGTAGGAGGAACGTGGTATAAGCATTTAGTCCATCATAAGTACATTCATTCCTAGAGGTAGTTTTACATTATGTAAACAAGCAGGAACAGAGCATACCTGTATTTTGTAATCCCATTGTAAAAGTATTGTACAGATTGATAATTGAATGAAGAAAAATGAACATGTACTTTTTATCTCATGATTGTCTGTAAGGAGTTTATGGTAGAGAATGTAGCTGGGCTATTCACAGTAGGAATTGTGGCTTTCTCCTTTTTACTGAAAAGGTCAATTGCTTGAAAAATATAACGTGAAATCTATCCAATTGAACTGGCAGTTTCATTTCTCCCATGATGGAACCAGGACCATTGCTGAAATCTATAAATCATCAACGACAAACACCCTTGCATGTTCATAGCGATACAAGTTCTAATAAAAGAAATACTCTTTGATTGCCTGTATGAGCATTAGGATTTTTTTTTTTAAATAAATTATGCTAATGACAGTCCAGCTTCTCACGGTGAGTTTCTCTGTGGATGATCCTGGAGCCTGCACAAGTGCAGGGCTTGCTGGAGATGGTGGGACCCTTTGGGGTAAGTCATGAGAACAGGCTGGAGCCTCTGAACATCTTCCCCAGCAGCCTTGCTGAGATTGCTTTCAGCTTTGGAATGAAACTCCGCAACAGCTGCAGCAAGCAGATTTGGAGCATGGGGCTGAGAAAATGCTGCATTTACCTCTCATGCTCCATGACACTTGACAGCGGCAATTTTGAAGTTCTATAAATACGATGCATGATAGCAGGATGTAACCGTTTACAGTTTGGAAAGCAGGCTGTGATGTCATAACGATAATTTTTTTCAAAAGTTTAATTTTAGACTTTTCTGGGTATATTAAGCACATGCTTTGCTTCCATTTTTATATCTTGGTGCTCTGTCTCCAAAACAACATTGATAATTTAAGGACTTGGCACGTTTCGTGCCACCTCAGTCTCAAAAATTGAGAAATCATACCAACTCTTGGTTGATGGCGAGAAGGTGAGCTAGATCTAAGCCTGTTCCTGACTTACCATGCCGAGAAAATGAAAAAAGACGATATGAACAGTTGAATATGACCTATGAAGTTTTACTGTGAGAGGAGAGACCACAGATGTGGTTCTGTGCAGAACACTGTTTAAGTGACAGGATACAGATAAAAATCAAAAGATTAACAGCAAATAAGTATTTCATAAAACAAAGATGCTAGTAATAATATCCCTCCTACTTCCCAGCTTGTGTCATTTTGTGAATGTTGCTCAATTACTTCTAATGCATTCATTGTTGGCACAGAAATATTTCACTGGACTGGGAGCAATTTTATTATGGTATCACAGTATTTCCTTTTCTCTCCTGTAAAAAGATGAACTGTCATGGTGCATTTCGGCACAATTAGGAATTCTTCCAAGGTAATTTTGGCCAGTAAGGTTCTCACACACATACTCCCCTTTCACGTGCACACCAGTCACTTCGTTCTCTGGCTTTACATCACAAGACTGATTGGGGTTTTCAGTCTGAAATTATTAAATAGTATTGTGTGGTGTTCTTTCACTCGGGCCTGTTGAATGGGTATAAACCACCATTATCGATATAAAAAAAACCTTCAAGAGGAGGTTGTATTTACTAACTCCCCTTGTCCTGCAAGTTTTCCTGTTTGTAATCCTTTAAGAATTAAAAGTAATGGAGAGTGGTAAAATTCTTTTTATGTCGTGTTTCCACAAGAAATTCAGACAACCTCTCAGCTTGTAAAAGGAGCAGGGGTTGTGTGCTTTGGATGCTTCGCAATGCGGAGGTACTGTGGCTTTACACTTTCACCGGGCTTTAGGGGTTTTCTCTGCTTGAAAATTATAAACCTCTGTAGAGCGTCTGGGTCACTCCTGCCTGCCCGCTCCATCGCCCTTGCGAAGCGTTTGCTAGTCAAAGCCATGGCGCTGCACCAGCAAGGCCAGCAGCTGGTTGCTGCTAATGTGCGTTGACTGTCTCTTTGCTCTGGCCAGAAATGTTTCAGACGTGAATAATTCACAGCCGCTTTCCCAAGGTTTCCTACCTATAAACCTGCTCTCCAAAAGCCCTTGACTCTTTCCTTCACACAGCCTTCACTGGCAGCCCCTCCATTTGGTTAGTTCCCCATAGCTGGGATTAATTTGGCAACGAGTAACAGTGTCCTCACCTGGTGATTTACCTCTAAACTTACAAAAAAATATGTGGTTTCCTCAATATATTACAGAATATTTTTTTTTCCCCCTCAGTATCTGGAACAACAGTCTCTAAGATCTTACTTGCTCAGAGAACAAGACAAATAACAACATCATCACCCTATGCTGTTTGTCCTTCTCCTGAAACACAGGAGGAGGAGTTGTCACACCACTTGCAGTGTTGCAAGGCCTTTCCCTTGCTTTTGCAGAAAGGTAGGAAAAGATGACAAAAATCCCAGGTTAGCGAGGCACAGAGCAGTATGAGAAGTGTTTCATATACATTTAGTGTGAGATGTGGCGTGGGGAACAAGGAGAGCCATTACGAAGGGAAAGCTGCGGCACGTTGAGGGGAAAGGGCTAGGTCATCAAGTGGCCAGAATATGTTCCTCTTCCACGTGCTTTCCCTCCGAGTGGACAACAGAGGTAAGTCAGCATTAAAAACCTGAAAATCTTTGGCTGTTACAACTGAGGACTGCACTACACACTGTCCCGTTTGGTAGGTAACCTTGGTAAAAAGGTGCACTATGCAAATTTTGTGGGGAATGAATGCCTTTGTATCAATCAAGCTCAGCTCTGCAGGTCGTGCTCTCCCCTGACTATCAGAAAGAGGCAAAACCAATACTCAAAATTGAAGATTGCTAGTAGAAGGATAATATTCTATATTCTTTTGTATTAGCAGATTATTGTCGGTCTGCCTAATCCTTTGAATAGAGGCAGAGGCTGGATCAGTAGAGCAGATTCAACCTCAGCCTGTGGCTTTCATGGATGGTGGAAGGGCTGGTTGCTTTTTCTGAAAAAAGTTTGCTGTGAGATCTGGTAAAGGTCCACCTAGCAGTATGTTGTGATCATTTCAGTTGAACTCTAGTCTGTTTCTGAAGATTAAATGTTTCCAAGATTTTCCTTATAGGATCCCTTTAGTCCATGAGCCGGGAGGGGTTGGATGCAGTCCACAGCATTGCTTCCTACAGCCCATGACCATCAGGTTTTTCATCATTTATGTCTTTGTGTTATACAATAAGCACGTGAAATGGACCTGAAGGATATCTTCACCTCCCAGCAAGGAACAGCTAGTCCAACCCTGTCATAGACATCACAGCAGTAGGTTTCAACCGAACTCCTATTACTATGGAAAAGGCGGATCCAAAGTTCAGTGATTTCCAGGCTTGTATGGGGACTCCTGTGTGCCTGTATCTGTGCACGTAACATCTCTCGCGCCTTCCTAATTCCTTTTCTCCATATAGGCTGAATAATGAAGGCTTGTTCAACTATAGTGGTATGACTAGAGTGGTTCCTGAAAGCCTAATCCAAGAAAGAGTTTAAGCCCACAGGCCTGAAAACTGCAATCTGTGACGAGTTAGCTGCTGCAGTTCCATCTGCAACACCTGAGAGGAAGGAGTAATCCCAGGAGAACCTCGATGCAGAGCAATACACCATGGAATAGCGTGGCTGAATCATAGCTTGGGAAAGACACCCTCAAAGGTAAACAATGAACCCTAACACACTTGTGTGATTCAGTGTAAAAAAGCATCATCTGCCATGAACAGCAACCAAAGTAGGAGGAAGAAGCCAAGGATGTGGAATTTTTCTGGCTTGTCTGTGAGAATGTGGGAACTTGAAATGCCTCTTGAAATGGGAATGCAGGTCTGTCTCACCTCCCTTTCCCTCCCAACATATCTGGAAGAGAAAGGTCTCCCCAGCTGCCGGGTGGTGGGTGGACAGGTATGGAACACTGCTGGACCCCTTCCTGTCTTTCCAGGGCAAAAGGGAAAGATCTGGGATATCCCACTCGCTGCAGACAAGTTTACCTGAACCTACTCTGCAAGACTGCAGAGCGAGTGAACCTGAGTGTCGTAACACCAGACCTGATGCTCATCTGCGTGGAACTAGACAGGGTCCCACGAGCACTGGGAAAAGAAGAGCTTTTAGTCATCGTTATTTAACCTTCATCCCAGTTTACAAATTTCAAAAGGATTGCTTTTTAGATTAACAGAAAGTTAACCTAAACAGATGAGTTTGTTACTGTTAACATTAAAAATGGGGAATGTGCTCTCTTGCAAAACGTGTGGGAGCAGTAAGCTTGCTTGACTCTGCAGTGTTAGCGCCGGACAGTAGAGTGCACTGCTCATACAGCGGAGAGGAAGGCATCTCCCAGGCTGCTGCTGAGGGGGTCTTGGGATCCCAGCAGCCTCCGACTCCTTTTTACAAAACTTAGTCCTTCCGTAGATACAGCTTTAAGACTACATTTATTCAGCAATCATCACAGGCATGACTGCAAGCTTTTGGGAAGTGTGCCACGTATGTGCACTGATCAGCGTGTGTAACCAGCCAGCCTGTGAAGACCGAGGCTGTGCGAGCTGTGCAAACCCACTGGAGACTGCACACGTGTGCGCTGTAAGCCTGCATCGGCATCCCTGCAACTGTCCTCTCCTCGCTGCCCTTGAACACCTACTCGTGCTGCAGGCACACCTTCGGTTACAGTGTAGGCACTCCTGAGAGTGATTACAGGTGGTCATGTGTCTGGTTTGTCCTTGAGCTCTAGAAAAGAATTAAAAAACCCCCGTTTTCTGTGGGCACAGAAAACAAAACACCAGGTAAGTTGTCCTTTTTACTCATGTTAGAGCATCTGTCTTTTCCCATCTTGCAGAGCTAGCCTTTTCCATACAGGGGCAGGTGAAAGGAAAGTGAGGAACTAACAGGTTTCCAAGACACTCAGGTCAATGCAATGTTATAGACAAAAATCTGCATTAATGGGAAAACAAAATATGCCGTTGCGTTGCACGTGGAAGAGGCCCTATGTAGCAGATTGCTTGGCTCTTTGAAGCCAGCGTTGGTACACCAGATGGCTGCTGTTGCACGTTAGCAGGGAGATGCTCTGCACTTACATTACTTTGTATGTATTTTTATTTGACTTTTCAGATTTGCACTTTACATTCACATGGGAGGATTGGAAGTCACTTTATGGAATATTACAAGAAGCAGCCGTGATCCGGGCTGGAATAGTTTTAGTGATCTGCAAGTCCATATTTCAACAGCTGGAAGAAACAAGAAATGTTATTTTGCAGCCTTGGGTTATTTTCTGGTAAGTTTTCTTTTGTAGCCACTTCAGAAAGGCAACAGGCTACAACATTTACTAATCCTGTTAGCAGACCCTGGCACTTTCCAGTGTTGTGGTGCTGTCCTGAGTCCCACCGTCTGGTCTTTTCACTCCAAGCAAGATTGTTCTGGTGGTCACTGGAAGAGGTAGCTCCTGTGTCTGGTTGCACCATTTAGAAAGCAGCCAGCACAGCAGAGCCTTCAGGTGCTGTTGGAGACACACACACAGTGAGGTGGGGAGTGAGGCTGGAGCACACAGATGAATAGCTCTGGTTCTCCAAGGGCAGACGAAGCTATAGGGTAAACCTTAACAGTTTGGAGGATTTGGACCCTTCAGAAGAATTTGGAATACGGCAGCGATTTGTGCCTTAGTGTTTGTTTGTAAAATTTTGGATTCATTTTCTTTCAGACTGGGGGCAATCCAGTTGAAAATCTGTGGAAATAATATCTGGTTCCAAAACTGACTGCTACAGCCCAACTCCAACATGCCCTGCTCTACTGCTGGCATCTTCTCCAGAGCCGTGCCACCTGTGTTTGGCTTGGCAGGTAGCTCTCCTTCTTCCCTCTCTTATGGGCTCAAGGTTAGTCCAGGAGACTGCAAACCCTGCCTATTCCCTAGCTCTTGTCCCAGAACTTATAGTTCTAAGGTCTTGAAGGACAGGCTATGCATTGCTTGTGCTAAAAGCATGGTGACCTCTCTAGGTGAGTGCGCAGGGCCTGGTGTTCTTACCAATTCAGTTTACATGCATCATCTTAGATTTGGGTCAACAATCCAGACCGGTCCAGCAAGTACGTAGCCCTGGAGATTGGCTGAACAGTGACCTGGAAAGACCGAGAATGATACACAGCGTATTTGTGTATTTTTTAAAGAATACATACATGCTGCACGTTAATTGCTAATGTATTAAAGTATGAACTAAAGGTAATGTTACACAGTCCATGTTTGAGGCATCTCAGATGCCAAAACCAGAGGTCCTAAATCCCTTAAAAACATCAGGTCAGGAGTGCTTTGCAATGGCTCTTTTTCTCCTGAACACCTACCCTTCCTCTCCCTGCTTGAGCTGCGCTGTCCTCTGCAGGGGCTGCCAGGCGGTACGTTGGTAGGAGAGCACGCTGCCACCAAACAGTGCACATACACCTGAGAAAGAAGAAAAAGTACCACTTGGTCCATATCAAATCCCACTTTGCAGAGCATCGTTTTGGTTTTAGTCCGCCTTTTGCAGAAGTTACAGCTGATTAGACTCAGGTTTGTCTGAACACTTACATGCGGCACCTTCTAGCTGAACCTGCCTTGAATTTCAAATTTGGTGTCAAAGAAGCCCTCAGGCGGTTTGGTAACTGAGAGGCTGAGACAGGAGAAGTTAAAACCCCACGAGCTGCGGTGAGGCTATGTATCAAAGCTAGACAGAAACTCAATCTAGTGCTAGGTGCAGCTGTGCACTTAGGAAGCAGCACAAGCCAGAATTGCATCATGTTCATTTCTAGCAAGTTCACGAGTTGAACTGCTTATGAAAGGCCAAGTCAAAAAATTATGTGGTTACTTAAGCTGCCCAGGCAGGGGTACAGCTATGGCTCGTATCACTACATGTGCTAGAGTTCACTCAACTGGGTGCACTAGGAGCAAAGCACCCTCAGGGGACTGTCCTGGGGTTTTCTTTGCTCTTCTTAGACCTGTTAGAGGAGGACAGAACCTCAAAAGTGTAAGACCAAACCCACATGCCTCTGCTTCCCTGCCCATTGGGCTGGCATCTGAGGACATGGTTGACTGGCTGGGATGGGTGGGAACTGAACAGAGCTGAACTTCATGTGGATATTATGGCATAGAAGTTGAGTTTTCTGTTCTAGACATTTTGAGCTGAAGTGCTATGAATCTGATCCTATAAAAAGTCAGAAACACCATATAAAATCATATTTACATACCAAACTTTTTTTTTTACTCCATCTAGTCCAATCTCAAGTCACTGAAACTGTGTTGCAGAGCAGATTTGAGAAGAGGACTAAATTAAAGCTGCGCACCAGTCAGGCTACTTGGGTTGAATGCTGGCTAGGTCTTAAGTCCGTGAGGTGTTTAAACTGGCTATTTTTTAAATGGTCTTAAGAAGTCAGAGGATAGGGTCCATGAGTGGGAGGTGAGCCTTTCACTTAATCTTACCTGTTCCAGTTGATGTGCCAGGGTCCTTACTGCTAGCCTTTTAAAATGAGAAGGGTGTCTCACCCTGGGGCTAACAGCTACTGGACAGAACTCTGCAACATACTCACTGCCGTTAATCTCACACCTATTTGAGAGAACAGATCAACAGATCTAGAAGAAATCGGGGCTTTGCTGATGAGCGCATCGGTCATTCAATAACTACTTGCCCATCCACAATGATGTTCCATCTTGGGGTGCTGTTGAAATCTAGAGACCTGGTTACCCAGCAGTTTTCCAGGTATAACTCGGCATCGGGGCTCTCATCTTTCAGCTCCACCTCGAGAAACACAGGCTCCACAGGTCGCTTGAGTATTGCCACGTTGGGCTCGTAGAATTCCATGAAAGATTCATCTCAAGAAAATGCCAGGAGATTTTGTTGTTGTTTAATTTTATTTAAATTAAAATACGTTTGGAAATTTTCTGATTTTCTTAGGAGGAGACTTACCTTTGGACACTCTTGCAACTACATTCAGGGCTTGTCTTATCCTTCTGTATACTGCAGAAAAGGAAATGTTAGCGAGGTTCTTTAGTAGGAAGCAGGGCACATCTTAACAAGGGAACTTACAACTGAAAGAGTCACAGAAGTTTAAAAATGGAGGGAGAGAATTGCCTACCTGCAATATTTGATCTTGGTACCATCGTACCGGAGCCAAAGGGAGGTGATGTGGATGGATCACTAGCGAAGGCACCTAGCACTAGGGTCTCTTTTGCTCGATAGTAGCACAAGACTGTTAGTCTACAATAGGAGAAAGGGTAATTTTTGTGTTCACTTTTCCTTTCCAGGAGCTGTACCAAAGTGAACAGTGTCAGTGAGCAGTAGCTCCTACCTGTAGTCTGGATCTCTTGTGATTGTCGGTATGCTCTGTCCTGGAAGAGTCTCTTTCTCATAAGAGATTTCATTTTCATAAATAATGTGATCACCTTCAAACTGTGCATATGGGAAGCTCATTAAAGATTGAATCTTCTCAGGAGCTGGGGCAGGGGAACAAAAGAGAAAATGCAAGAGAGACAGAGACTTCAAACAGATGTATCTGCTCCAGCCATGGGCTTACCCTTACTGAAGTGCCACAGGTAGTGACATGGAACTTGAAGAAGGCATGTCCTTCGTTGTACTCTCTAGGCTTGCAAGAGCTATCCCTTAGTCTGGTTTTGCTCATATCGATGGCAGGAACTGTCTTCGTTTGGGCAGATATCATTATGGTACCATCTGGGTGGCATACTGAGAAAATCAGAGAGTTGGTTATAAACTCAAGGAAAGAATCACAGATTTTTTTATTGATTGATCAGTTGTATAACTTACTTATAAATGCTGAAGAGTTAAAACTGCAGCTAACGGAGAACATCTGTAAGGTCTCCATAGTTCTCACTTTCCTTAAGGCAACATCAAACCTTGCTTTAATTTTCTGAAAGGACACTTCCTGTGAAGGAGATGATGGAAGAGGTCTCCTGTTAAGGCACGTGATCCATATGTAGAAAGTTCTGCTTTTTAGCTTGTGCCACATGAATACTAACAAGTCACAAGAGTTAAGTCAGTGTGAAGACTCGAGCCTGATGCAACATAGGGGCAGAAGTTTTCTTGTATGAATTAATTGGTCACTGTCATGGAGATAAATTTTGGCTGATTATTGTAGAATAGTTCAGATGTTTATTACAGCATCAATTTTCCCCTGCCATGTCTTAACGTTTCTACAAAATGTTCCTTTAAAAGAGCTTCTTTCATAAAAGCTATATTGAAATATTGTTTCTGGCTCAGTGCAGATGGGACATTTTGCCTCATCTTACTAAAAATACTGAGAAGTTTGTTTTTGAAGACTCGGTGCACATCTTTTAGAGACAACTTAGCACTGCAGATTACATAATACGTGACATTACCAGAAGGGTCCATGTCTGATACCTCTTGTCCTACTTGCACTGGCTTAGAGTCCTTCCCTCTGGAGGTTTTCCAATATGTGTAATACTACAGCACTACAAACTGTGACTGTAGGGCTGTGGCTGTATGAGCAAACAGTCCTATGTGCTTTAAAGAAGGCATCGTCATACAGTTCATGTACCTCATAGAGAACTCCCACAGCAAACAGAGGTATTTGCAGGATCAGGTGTGTAGAATTGGTAGCTGCAAGATACCCATTGGTAAGCGCAACGTGCCGGTTCAGGAGCTTGTTACCAAGATACAGGTTCCAATACTGGTGCAAGCCAAAAGTAGGGATGGCTAGGTACAGGTTTTCTTCATCACAGTAACCAACTGCGTCTGGTAGTTCTGTGGGAAGAAGGCGGGATGAAGAGTTAGCAATGAAGGAAGGTTTGAGCGATGATGTTTGGCCCAGGCAGGGACTTCTATCACGGGTAAATTTTGTACTGGCACTGCAGCAGCGCTGTTATGTGCATACTGGCATTGTCTGCAGGGCTTTGGCTGTGTTGTGGACGTAGCAGCTCACAACTGGCAGGACTGGGAATCCTCATGCTTTAGCGGTGGCCTGCCAGCCTGCTTCCAGGACTACTCGCTGTTTCAGAAAGGCAAGCTGAGCTATGTATGTAAATATTTTGTTTTGGTCAGCCGTCTTTGGGTTGAACCCAGAGCTATTTCAAAGATAAAATAGGACAGTGAAGAGACTGTCACCTTTGTGGCATCCAAAATCTAAGAAGTTTGAGAAAATACCAATCAGACCTCCTGACTGTTTCAATAACTGCCTAAGTACAGCTCTTAGAGGATGGTTGTCACCTCACAGAAATGCTGTCTTTGGAGTTCACAGCAATTTATCTGAGTCAGTTGAGTTCTGCCCTGGATGCAGAGGCAGAATTGCATTTGAGGACAAACTGAAACTTGTAGCGATGTCTGCAAGTTTTGCCAGTAGATGTATGTTCAAGTTATGAGGCATCTTGTTCGCTGAGTTTGCAAGCCAATTTCATCTCCACACTGGTTTTTATTGCTCTCAGTGTCTCGAGGGCAGACTGTCTTGCCAGTATGCAGAAGAGCTGCCATCAGAAAAGCAGCAAGTTGGCCGTGTTACCAATAATGAGCTATTGAAGGGTGGGGTTTTCCCAAAAGCTCTCATCCTCAGTCTAATGACGTTCTCACTGAATTCAATGAAAACCTGATCCATGCTGTTGATGCAAACCGGTTAATATCAGGGGAAAGCTTACCGATATCAGCAATCACACACTCCACCTCTGCTGAATGATAATAGAGTGTCATCTCCGGACCCACGCTTACAGTGTAGTTAACGAGGAGGGTATATTTTGTTTCGTTTCTATTCACATACTGAAAGAGAGAGAAGTGTAGGGCTGCAGTAGCAATGGCTTGCAGCACAGACAGGCATGTATATCCTGAGCAGCACTAACTAATTATTCCAACACCCTCCTCTCTCCTGCAAATACCTCAGTCTCCAAAAACATCGCTTCAGTTGGCCTAAAACTATTCAGAAATCTGGACTGGATTCAACAGCTCTTTCAGCCAAACATAAATGTGGAGAATGTAGTGCCTGTTCAGAAAATGGAGGCAGAAGTGAACATAGTGGTGTTTCTTCTGTAGCCCACTGGTGAAAGAGCTCGTAGAGGGAGATCCGGGTCCAAATCCTTATTCTTTTTTACTCAGAGTGTGGGCTGAACCCAGGAGAGTAAGTAATCAGTAAAACAGAAGGTGTGAGGAGATGCTATGAGATATCTCTCTCAATATCCTCATTTACTTCACTGAAAGTGCTCCCAAAGCAAAACCTGCTGTTCAACCTGAAAGAAATCCTTCTGAAAATTTTTGGCTTGCTTTGATCCTTAATGCAATTTAACTGTGGTTTCACTGCAGCCTGAAAACTATTTGTGCAAGTCCTGATCCTGTGCATGCACAATGTTGTTCCTTGTAACAGAAAATAGCATCGCAGCTCTGCGTGATTTGGTTGAAACAGTGGTAGAGGACTTGCAGTTATGCATCCTTCCACTGAAAAGAGAGGTTGAATTCCCTCTGTGAGTTTATACTTTTTACAAATATTTAGATTACAAATGGTCTGAAGCTTAACAAAATTACATTTAGAATACCCTGAGCCTGCCTGTACATGCTCGCACGGTGCATGGCCTGTGCCAGCAGTCAAATGGCTCTGCATAAACAGTAGGTTCAGGAATTACTGGATGTTGGTAAGTGGTGTTTGCAGGATTGCAATAATTGATTTATTTTTCCAAGGCACTCCTGTTTCAAGGAACAGCATTTAATAGAGATTTGACAAACCTCTTCCTGCTGGGCGTGCGCTTGGACATTAGCCATGCTGACAGACACTAAAGGAAGTCATATTTCATACCATCTAATCACATTTGATGCTGCATGTCTCCCAGAGACCTAGGGAGAGCAAGGTGTGGACATACAAGCCTCTAATCTTAATTCAGATGAGCTCAGACTCATTGACACCTTTATGATCGAGGGACAGTTGTTGGTTAATAAAAGCCAGACAATGTTCTGAAAAGGGACTGCCCTACCT
Organism: Balaeniceps rex; assembly: GCA_013401315.1. Classification (NCBI taxonomy): domain Eukaryota; kingdom Metazoa; phylum Chordata; class Aves; order Pelecaniformes; family Balaenicipitidae; genus Balaeniceps; species Balaeniceps rex. The sequence goes on from VYZW01033904.1 coordinate 23,185, forward strand.
CCTCCACTCAGCTGCTGAAGTGACCTCTGCTGTATCTTACCTCCTTTAGAACATACGGATCATCAAAAGAGACTTCCAGGATAAATCTTTTTGTTCTGTTAGAAAAGGGAGTTTCATAAATCTTAAACCCGTGGTGCTGTGCTTCCCTCAGGGTAAATGGCACATTTCCTATCGCAATTGCCACCAGAGAGACATCGGGAAGAAAGTGTCCAAATGCAACATTAAATAGCCTTTCCTCTGGCAGAGTATCTGTAGGGAGAGAACATCAAATTACTGCTGATGTGGATCAAGTAACGAAGACGGTTGGGGTGGCCTCCCATTCAAGTTCCAGGAAACTTAGCCAACAGCCATCTCTTTAATGGCTCTGATTAATGAGTGTTTGTGTTCTAGTCAGATCTGAAATACTCTTGAGTACATGAGAATTGCTTCAAGCTGCAGGAGATTAACAACAAACACATACAACTTTATAGAAAGTGGGTTCAGTAACTTTCTGGAGGTGCACTAAGATGTGCAACGACTTTCCTATAAAGAAATCTAGAATCTTGTTCAGCCACATAAAATATGGAAAAAATATCATAATGTATGCTAAGAGGCTCCTTTTTCTTTCTATATCAGTTATCCAGACAGCTCCAAAGATGTTTAGTGTCTTAATGCATTGGAAAATGTCATTAAAAAAACATTACTGCACCACTGGATGGCACAATGATTTCAGTATGCTTCCAAGATAATGAATGAAGGCAGTTTGGGGGAGAAAATGCCACCAACGAACACAACGTCTTTATTCTAGGGTCCCAGTGCTCACTGGAAAAAATCTGGACGTTAGTGTGAAAGAAATGTTTACATTCTTATCAGTATTATCTTATCAAACTTATAATTTTCATTTCATCCCAAAATGATGGGTGATAAATGGTACATCCATTAAGGCTAAAGGTTTGGTGTTTTTTTATAATACCTTGAATCTTGACTTTGGCTAGCAAATTGGAAGTGGGAGTTGAGAACGTTCTGGTGAACATAGGTGTGTGGCAGAGGTCAAATGGAGCAATGTATAACACAGCAAAAGCAAGAGATTGGTAAAAGTCAATGAGAGGAGTGACTTACTGTTGATAACAGTTGGTATTTGTGGCATGAAAGGTGTGGTGATGGATTTGATAACAATATACTTCGTGGTTTGCCAATCTGCATCTGTCCACGTGTGCTCCAAAAACAAGTCAATACTGTAAATGACTCCATATACACCACCAGATACGGAGCTCTAGGAGGTAGAATTTGTGATTAAGTCTTAATTCTCAATAGCTCAATAGCAGAATGACTGAATGCGGTTAAAATTCCTATACTAGGAAGAGAAAATGGTATTCTAGTACAGTTTGGGATGGATTTTGCTAGGGGACTTTGTTTGTCTGTTTGCTTGGCCCATTTGTCTGGTTTGTTTGGCTCAGATACTGCTGAGATTCTCAATAAGGAAGTATCAGGTTTGGCGGGTGGGTCCTCATTAAGTTTAGTAAGTAACCATATTTGCATATATTTTTTTACAGTCCCTGTATTACCGGTCATGCATTCTGTCCCAGTTCACTCCGAAAGTTTGTCAGTGCTTTCAACAGTTCTTCAAACCAAGCCTGTCTGGTGTTACAATACACATAGTGATGTAAGTGTCCCCTGATACACAGAAACGTGACCTTCTGAAGGGGATAAGTCAAAATCACACTAATGTAATCTTCACAAATGGAACTGGTAAAGAGCCTTGTGAGAATATTGCCAGCTCCTTTCTAAGTGTTCAAGGTCAGGTTGGATGGAGTAATCTGATCTAGTGAAAGATGTTCCTGCTCATGGCAGGGGGATTGGACTAGATGATCTTTAAAGGTGCCTTCCAACCCAAACCATTCTGTGCTCTTCTACTGAATATTTCTTTCGATACTGCCTCTGTACCAGTAAATTATAGATGGACAAGGAATATACTGTGTCCAAAGCAGGTGGCTGCACCCAAACTACATGCTGGGAAACTGTCCCATGATAACTCATGCTATCTGCATGGAAATTGTCTGGGAAATTACTCCTTGACCCAGGCCAGAAGTTTACCAGGACTAGTTTCATAATGTAACAATATAGAAAACTGAACTCCAGTGCCCAGGAATCCCTTCACTCTTAATTTATCAGTATATTTTATAGATTATTGACAAAAGACAGTCTCTTGCTATCATGTTTTGTAATCATAGATACTTAGTTTCTGAGTAAGGGCTTTCAAAACACAGAGAAGGAGCATCTAGGTCTTCAAATATTTCTTGTATCTAAGAATTTTAAGCAGCAATCAATCACTATTTGGAATGATTTGGAATGATCATGATTTATAAACATCTTCTATGGTGCAGGCCCTCAAATGTGTTAGTGTGTGACAGGTTCGTACTAACCTTTAGCTTGCCCCCTTCTGCTCCAATAGGGATAGTTATTCTGATGTGTGTCTCGTTGTGCTCCAGTAAGTAGTTCTTCTCCTCCGGGTTTACTATGACTCGATCATCGACTCCCATTAAAATGTTTTTAGACAGAAAGGTGGATTCTTGAACCACTAATGTGGGGATAATGCTTGGCACAGTCCATGTTAGCATAGTATCAGTGAAACTGATGCCATCTGTTGGGTTAGATAGACAGTCCCAGAAGACCGGGTAATTGAAGTTACCAGTCAGTCTTCACTCTGCANTAGATACTTAGTTTCTGAGTAAGGGCTTTCAAAACACAGAGAAGGAGCATCTAGGTCTTCAAATATTTCTTGTATCTAAGAATTTTAAGCAGCAATCAATCACTATTTGGAATGATTTGGAATGATCATGATTTATAAACATCTTCTATGGTGCAGGCCCTCAAATGTGTTAGTGTGTGACAGGTTCGTACTAACCTTTAGCTTGCCCCCTTCTGCTCCAATAGGGATAGTTATTCTGATGTGTGTCTCGTTGTGCTCCAGTAAGTAGTTCTTCTCCTCCGGGTTTACTATGACTCGATCATCGACTCCCATTAAAATGTTTTTAGACAGAAAGGTGGATTCTTGAACCACTAATGTGGGGATAATGCTTGGCACAGTCCATGTTAGCATAGTATCAGTGAAACTGATGCCATCTGTTGGGTTAGATAGACAGTCCCAGAAGACCGGGTAATTGAAGTTACCAGTCAGTCTTCACTCTGCAACGGCTGTTTTTCCCTGACTCCTTTTCACCAGGGTACCTTTACAGTTGTCACTAATGAAACACCTTGTAGGATATTAACCAACTGGTGGCTGTTTTGTCACAGAAGCCCTGGCGCTCGAAGTAGGCTTGAATCAGTTTCAGGTGACTAATTAGTTTATTCAGAAGAACTGACAGTCATGCTCCCAGCTACCTGCTCTGTTGTCCTTTTGGTCCCAGGAGTTTTGCCTTACTGGCAAAAGGAATGGGGCACAGAGCCACCTGTTTGGACCTTCTCCTTGAAATATTTATTGGCTTTAAGATCATGACAACTTAAACCTCCTGCTTCCTCATCAGCTGTTCACATTGATACTGTTCTGTGAGAGACAGAAGATGCAGCCACCACTGTTCTGCAAAAAGCCAGGCTGTTCTCTGCCTCTCCAGAGAAAAGGACTAGATGAGTCCTGAGGATGCAGAGCTGCGTTCCCTGCGTGGAGTTATATGGCAGGGGAGAGCCAAGGCTGGGGGATTAGCCCAGGGGAGGCTCCCTGGCTCTTCTGCAGCCGTTTTACTTGTCTCCAGTTCCCTGCATCTAATGTGGGGGGTTGAGAAACCAGAGATGAGGGACAACACTGCACTGGGAACACAAGTAATGTAGCGTCACAGCAGGGAACGTGTTTGTCCGGGACTAAAGCCATGGACTCTTAGCTCATGTTGCTCCGAGGGTAGCTTGTAAACCTCTTCTCTTACAGAATAGGTCACAGGGAAATGGGGGGACTGTGTTTTCTACTAGTTCCTTAGGCGGTTATTTTTGGTGAACAAGGAAGAAATCCTTACCAACAGGACAGGAGACAGTCGTGTCAATCAGCAAAAGCAGCCACCGCTGCCTGTACATGGACGTGGAAGTGACCATGTTCATATTTACACCACTGACCTGTTGGGATGCAGGCAGAAAAAGAGAACCGATGTTCTAGGGAGGCAGTGGAAACAGCACAGTTTTGTGTCCGTTTGAGAGCAATAACTCACCACGCTGATGTCAGACTCGTTGCTGTGATAGGGCGCACGGAGGTACACTCGGGACAGCGTATTATTGAAGCTGTAGCCCAGTTTTGCTGCATCGCTTACCGTTATTCTCTTTCTCCCTGATGGAGAAACAAACATCAGTTGCCATAGCTGGTATGCAACATTCTGAGTCTGCAAGAGAGAGATGAGCTGCATCAGATCTAGGTCTACCAAAGCCTCTTAAAGAACTATGATATTGTAGCACCTATTTTCCTGTTAGAAGCTGGAGTAACTGGAGTGAGACTGGACACTACTAGTTCAACCCAGGCAAGAAATACCCTTATATATATAAAGATAAGGAATTTTATAGCTCTTTAAGAGAGATGTCTTTAGAGGTAGCCTAATAGCAGCCCTGGAAGAAACTTCAGACTGGTGGCTTTGAACAAATCCCCTTGGCCAAAATGCCTGTGCTGTTAATAAAATGATTGCCTTCATGTCTGTGGATTGCTGGAGCAGTCCAGAGGCCAAATGACAGAGTACCTCTTATAGTATGTAGCCATACTGTGTCAAAGATAAGAAGAGAGGAATGTCTGTACTGGTCTAGAACAGTGTCCTGAAATGATAACCATATGGGAGGATAGTCAAAAGGAAAAATGGGCATAAGGAGCAAGTAAGACATGAGAAAAATAGGACAAGCGTATATATTTCCCCCTAATACTTTCCAGCCTCAAATAATTTTCAGCTCAGGAACTCTTGAGCTATCTGTAACTTCTTTGTATTTTGTATGTCTTACTGGATTTCTCTTCAGTCAACTTTTCCAGAGTCTCCTTGAGATCAAGCAAGCTTTTAGCAGCCACAACCTCTTTTGGCAATGAATTTGACAGATTCACTACCTATTGTGTGAAGAACCACCTACCTTTGTTTGTCTTGAACTCAGTTTCCACTAATGTAACAAGCATATGGCTCTGTTCTCCCACCTAAATGTCTTTTTGCAGTCTAGAGCTCCAAGAAAACTTGAGAGGTTTTTCAGTCCTTGACAGCATCTTTGCCATCTCCCTTTTTTTGACAGAGATGGAGCTACGCCCCGAGAATGACTCATGAGACTAGTGAGAAGAGGCAGGCTAGGAACTGTTAGGAAGGATTCCCCTTCATACCTCTGGCAGTGCTGACATCCACGCTACGGTGTAGTCATTTGAAACTGCAGGGACATCGGTCTTCACTGACACCTGGGGACAAGGAGCAGATTCTTTGGGAACAAACAGATCTTCAGCATTTTTACAGGCATGGGGAGCAGAGAGAGGGCTTTCAGATTTCTTCTCCAGTGTCTGTTGGGATTTAGCAATTTACATTCACTGGAGGTAATTAAAGTGTTTCCAAAGAGGTTCTTAAAATGAAAGTTAGAGCCATGGCATTTATGGTGGTGCATGTACGGCAGAGGGACTACTTTGTGTACAACCAGGTAAAGCAAAAGTCCTGTTTCATATCTGGTAAGCTGTAAACTAGATCCCACTCTGGAGACTTTCAGGGGCATCTGGGTCTCTCCGCCGGAGCTATAGGGAAGCAGGCTGTTGGCTTTAACAGGACTGGTTCCCTCTTCCCATGCAGGCTGAACACCTGAAAATGCAGGACCCCCAATACCTAAGGTAGTTGCTATGGTGTAAATCTTGCCAGCATGTGCTGCAGAGTGAGTTCTGGACACTGAGTTGGGAGTCAGTGTTTGCCTCAGACATCTGTACCATGGTTTAAGTGTGTTGCAACACCCGGATGTGACTGCACACCCTCAAGTCCTAACAGAAGAGATCTGCTTTACTTTGTCCTGCCTCTAGTAGGTGCGTACAAAAGGCAGTGAAGTTTGTTTTGTTCAGTGCCTTATTTCTACGTTGGTGTGTAGATGCTGATAGCAGGCTGGACAGCCAAATTGTATCACCCAGTGGGAGGCAGGTTCGCAGTAGGGGTTCAGCTCTGCGAACTCTAGGTTTTATTATTTCAATATAAGGATGACATTCTCACAGACGCTGCAGCACTTTGTAACATGAAGGTACTGTCATGAGCTAAGCAGGTTGGCCTGCCTGGCTGCTGATTTGCTTGCAGTGGCTTGCCTTACATCATCTGTACAGTTAGCTGAATTTCACTGCATTCAAAACACCTATGACATGTAAATGTGTTACTAATAAGCATCTACAGTTACACCCTCTGCTGAATATCAGCAGGTCGCTATTACGCACGGTATGTAGTGTAAAATCAACTTCTGACAGAAGTTTGTGGAGGTGGTTGTGCCTGGCTGGGAACTTGGATGTAGCTTCACCCTCAGTGGGAAAGCTTTTACCTCCATATAGTTTTCTTCACACACAATTTCTCTTGAAGCCCAGGAAGAGTAGGAGCAGTACATAGGGTAGGTGTAGGTCACAGATGCCCTCATGCTTGAAAATGAGGAGACCTTGATGTTCACAGTCAGTGAAAACAGCTCATCTGCCTGGGAAGAAAAACAGGCAATTCAGCAGATAGTGTGGAAGGTCCAGGAGTGGCTGCATGGGACCATCCAGCTCAGTGTCCTGTTTCTGAGTGTGTTTTATAATGACAACAGGTTGAGAGCTGTAGTGACAGCTCCTCCACATGTGACAGCTCCTCCTCTTCCACACTGTCTTAAGTGGTTCGTGTGCAGGGGCTTTCTGAGCCAGAGACATTGCCTCAGTACTTACAGCCTTTGCCACAGGTCACATCTCAGCACTGTTCTTGCTACAGTATTAAGGAGCAGCTAGTCAGGAGAAGATCTGACCTACCTCACCTTGTGGTTCACATTTCTCCCATGCACGACTGCTATGTGCCTCCTCATGGAGAGAAAGTACTGGAGCTTTTAGTTTGATGTAGGTAGTTCAGATCTATCTTACAAATGCTGTTCAGTGTCTATCTTGACTAGCTTCAGTAAGAGCTCCTTTTGGTCCTACAACTCTCCAGGAGCCACACATGAAGCCATGGCCTGTGCTTCTATCTGACATGGATGTGTATTTTTCTACAGAAAAAGACAAAACCTTTCCAGAGAAATTTCCAGTCTGGAAATCCTGGTCTTTGCACAGCACGCTGTGCACCCCCCGTTCTTGTTAGCATAACCTCTGCCCATAAAGTTTTACCTTATTTTTTCTGTGGAGCTTCCAGGACCAACCAGACTAAACATGGACAAGCAATGAAGTTTCTGCTCTGATATGCTCTGTTTCTAGGTACATTTCATCTCAACTAACATTTAGAAATTAGAAATCCAGGCTACACTTTTACACATATTTTAGGAAGGGGTGAATCACCTTCCGGCGATGCTTGTTTCTCTCCATTGACTATTGTGGAAGCGTAAACAACTAGTTTAGCCTAGACATTATCTTTCAGATGGCTAAAGTTATGTGGACAAATCTGGGTCTAATAGATGTGTGTGATCTACGTTCCTAGGCATGTGTTAACAGGCACATTACCACACAAATTAAGCCAGGAAACGATCTGCCAGGATCACACTGCAAATGTTGCTTTTTCAAGCAGATGCCTACTTCTTTCCAGAGAGGGTTTCAAGAAACTCTCTGGCAAATCAGCAGCTACAACATATGCTTGAGAACTGGCAGCTAGTCATCAGTATTAGGCTAAGTGTCATTTCATGGTGAGAGGAAATCCCATGTCAGTCACTGAACAAACCTCATACTGGAGAGCCATTGCCTATTCTTTTCTACACACCATCAACACTAACTCCTTGAGTTCACTATTTCTTGAGCTCTCAAAACATGCCATCAGAATGCCATATAATATCTCAATCTTGTCTTTTTGGAGGCGATGTACTGTCTGAGTTGTTTTCCAGCCTGTCTCTGGGTCTTACCTCGTTGACCACATGACAGCCAAGCACTGATGCGCGGAAGACGGGGTTGCCCCACACGTCTTCTGACAGGACATAGCCACAGCGAGATGCTAGTTTCTCATCCAGCAGAACATGGCCAGCATAAGGATCTACAGAAAAAGGGAATGATGTGTGGGATGGAAAGCTCAGAGCAAGTCATGTGGCAGAGTGTTGCTGAGGCCCCCTCACGCAGCTCTCCTCTGAAAAGAGGTCCCACTGGGTTGGGCGCTCTGCAGTGACGTGTGCTGTTAAAGAGCTGGAGAAGCTGTGCTGGTATGTGTTAGGGTGCATGAGACAATCTGACATGTCTCAAGCTCACCCACATTATGTTCACTTTAATGCCCATTTCTTTGTGTCCAGAAGCTTGTGCCACAGCCACCTTGAAGTACTGCTATGGAGAGTTTCTCTGAGGCATCACATACATTTCTCCCTCCCTGATTTTACCCTCTAGAAAAGAGTTATGGGCTATTAAGCCCATCCATTTCTAAAACCCCTTGAGTCATGATAATCTGCTGCTCACTCTGGTCAAAGGATGCAGTCACCTATTTTGCATGGGCACTTCTGCAAATTGGTCAGGTTTGCTGCTCATCCCTGCTTGGCAAGGTGCTGTGTGCTGTTAAACCTATGGGGGAGCCAAGTAACAGGCACGATGGGAGCTGGCTGTGCTCAGCTCTTGATGCTGGTGGAGTTAATAACACCATATTTTGTTAATTATCTGCCCTCTGATTAAGGAACTATTTTAGTCTTGGGTTAGACACAAGAATCTGTACAAATAGATAGGGTTTAACTAGCTGCCATTGTAATTTCTACATTTGTCTGTCATCTTTATATGTCGAACAGTACTTAATAACTGCTGTTTCAGTAGATGTATTCTTGCAGCCAGGATAGAGTAAGGAGATAAGTGAGAAGAATTTTGGAAGAAGAGGGAATAGCTTTTATGAGACCAACTGATAGAGCTGGAAGAAACAAACAACCTTTCTGTGCCTGAAGGCTGGTCTGTTTTTTCCAGCAATATCAGTTGCTCTCATAAATGCTATCACTTCTCCCCACACCCTTGCTGTACTTGACTTTTTCAGTTCTGCCTCCAAATCAACTGAAAAAACCCCAAACCCAGAAAAAAGTGGACTGACCTCAACAGAAAAAAATCCAGTTTGGGGTGAAATCACATACTTTTTTCAATCTGATGTAGACATTTTCTGGTTTTCATTTTGGTTAAGTAGATTTTTGTTTTCCTCAGCAAAATGGAAACCCTTTGTTCAATCTGAAATAGGGTATTTAACTGCCATTGTGGTGTTAAATAAAAAGGAAATTAAAAAAAATGCTTTAATTGCTGCAGCACTCACTCAGCACTGGTTGAGAGTGTGTTTTCTGGGTATTACCCAGCCTGCACTGCTTTTGTCATTTGTGCTGTCCAGGACATATCCAAGCTGTGATGTCACCTTTGTTTTCCTTGCTAGACATGTGTAAGGGCTCAGCAGAGGAAAGAACGAAAGCCGAATGTCAGTCCTTCCTCCTCAGACCATCCTTTCTTCCTCCCCCAGCATGTTAGTTGTAAGGGACAAAGGGGACTGTGGCTGTAGATACAAGCTTTACTCATCTGTAGGGATATTGGCCAAATTGAGGTGCGAGGGGCCAGGTCTAGGTGGCAAGGATGTTCTGCAAGTTCTTTGGGGTCAGTTACCAATTACCACGTAGATGGCAGCAGCATCCAGATCACAGACAGTGGTCACTTAGGTGATTCCCCAGCCTTCATGGTATTCAGGGCAGCCACTTATGACTCACCATTGATTTCCAGCTGGAAGAACTTTCCCTGGAGCAAGAGTTTATTCAGTTTCATCCAAAAAATCCTGGAGTGGCAACTGCTCTCTACAAAACCTGGTGGGAGCACATACAGAGCAGATGAGCCAGTGGGACTGGAGGGCAGAGAAGAGGCACATCTTGTTACAAGCAAAATAACTGAGTTCTCATCCTTGCCTCTCCCCATTATCCTTTTATCGTGTTTCACCAACCTGGGGGAGCCATCTGCCTCCCTTGTACCAGCCAGAACAGCAAGAAAAGCAGCCAGATTCTGCAGTATAAGTACATGAACAAATAATGGGGTGAACAGAGAAAAAAAAAGATCAAGATGGAAAATGAACAAGGCAGCGACAGAAGTCTCATTACCTGCATAGCGAGTAACCCACAGCCTCCATCTGTCCCCAGAGACCTGTGCATGGGCAGCAAAGTCTTCCTCCCTTTGAAGTAAAGCTGACCCAGCTGTGCAGAGGGAGCTTGGTCAGACCCAGGAGGAAAGGTATAGCTGACCTTTTACAACAGAGATTGTGCGGTCTTCTCCAAACCTTGTGTGCGAATGAGGAGAGGCCGGTGGCTTCTGTTATGGATGGATGCCTGGGCTGAATCCTGCAGTGCCCTCCAATGTTCTCTGAGCTCCTGGCAGTGGGAGGCAGCCTCCTGCTCGCTGGGAGGGCAGAGCACCCTCCTGCCAGGTATTTACAAGGTCAGATGCTGCTGCTGAGCCTAATTTTAATGAGTGCAGCAGAGGGTGCTCGGTGCTTTCCATCAACCCCTGGGAAGTAATCTCATTCCTTACAAGCCAGTTGGGTAGCTTTGGCTTCAGGTCTTAAGAGCACATGAAATATTTCCCCAGAGGTATTTTAATTGGGTCTACACAGGAAATACATTTTTGTTTCTGTGAAATGTCCCAGTGACCCAGCCATGCCAGAGATAACAGCAGTTCTTTGGCAGCTACGCGTTTTGCTTTTGTGGATCCAGTTAGGTCGCCCTTTGATTTGTTTGATTATTGGAGAATGTTTTGGTGAAAACATCTTGTTTTTAGAAGTGCTCCGATATCTCTGGATCAGTCAGACCATGCGCAGGTCTGTAAATGGCCAAACATATTGCCTGGGAAGAGGAAGCCATTGCGCCTGGTGGGAGCTGTGGCTCTGGGACTGCAAGTGCCCCGGGAAGCAGAAAGGCTGAGAGGTTTGGTGAGCTAAAAATACAGCTTATGTGGCATGGATGAGCTACCATGGGGTGAGAAGTACAGGACATTTAGGTTGACATTTTAGCTGTTGATACCCAGGGCTCAATCTCCTTTTGGTCCCCATTTTGGAGCGTTACCCAACCATTCTTACCTTGCTTTTTTTCACTTGCATGAACAGAGCTGTGCTACAGAAATGAGATTGTTTTTACGGTGTACTTCACACCGCTTTGGGACAAACAAAAGCCAGTGGGTACGTCCACTCACGGGACACAGAGCAATCAGTGTAATTTCCTCCTCTGCCCCCCTCTCTCAGAGGACCTCTGCAGTAACAGCAGGACCCACACCACCACCCTGCCAGGCACGCTCACTTTATACAGCAGGGAGCGTATACTTTATACGCTCATGTGAGTGCTCTGGAGTCGAGCCCCGGGGCTTTAGCAATCTCCTAATTAGCGTCCTTTGGCCACAAGACCCGTTTTCATTCAGCGAGAGCCGAAGTCCCAACTTCTGCAACAAACTTCTCATAAGCCCACGCAGGCCTCGTTGCATGATCCTGGCCTGCGTTAACTCTGTGTCCCCAGACTCAGAGTGACTCTTCATTGAATCCAGCTGGAGCTGGAATTCGGCTGGAAATGGCGGTACTTAGATACCACAGTGATGAGTGTGGTGTAACGACGAGATTTTGAATTTTGAGTGAAAACTTCAGTATATTTGGATAGCAAACGGTTCCAATTTTGATAAGCCACTTCCAAGAGCCATGTAGCATCTCTCTGAGATACTGAGAGTCAAGGTCTGAGGGAGCCATGTTTGAGGGAGCGTGATTGCAATTTATTAATGAACAGCCAACCATCAAGGCAGGTACATGACTGCAATTAGCTGCCACCTTTGCACAAGCAGTGAGGAGGTGAATTTCCTGATCTTTGGACAACTCAGAACATCGCGATTACTCTGTTTCTGGCATTAATCATGGTTCTAAATGTGGCAGAAATGACTTTGGATGTGACATAGCAATTGTGGTCAGTGTACGATAGCCAGCTCTTGGCCTCGCTGTCAACCAAGCAAAGCAAAGCAAGTCGAGGTCAAATGCTTTTGGCTTCCAAGGATCACTTAAGTGCTGCGGAAAGCACTCTTAGCACTGGGCAGCTGGAAGCATCGGCTGCTTGTGGTCCCTAACGTCCCTCTGGTACTCATTATAAAGGTAGGGAGGATAAGTTTGTGCAATCCAGGTTATTGTATTTGTCTACTCAGTTTTCCTTGCTGTTTTGGCTGCATAAGAGCACCCACCTTAATGTTCTTGTAGGGTAATAAACAGCTGCTGTGTTTCGGCGTTGAGGTGATGGATTCTGTGGTGGATAAGATGATTCACGGCTTGGGTTCTTTTGAGCTGAAAGGTACTGTATGAACGTAATGTTTTGGTTTCTCTTTTTTTTACTGCATGGGTCTGGAACTGGGTTTTGTATTATATAATGTGATTGAAAGTTTGAAACTGGCCACTTGGAGCAGTACACATATAGCACGTCTCCCAGTGAGGCTTGTTTTTAGTGGTGGAAAAAGGCTCCAGCCCTTTGAGTCATGGTGTTTGTCTTTCTGTTGTTCTGTGGCACTGAAATCCCCAGGTTACCTGAACGCTACAGAAAAAGACTTTTTCATATTTCTGTCCCAAGTCTTTTAACTATAACTTTATTTTTCCAACTGATTAACATGCAAGGAAAGTTTTTTTTTTTTTCACTACATCCCATGTGATGATCTTAAGTAAGCCTCATAGTTTAATACTTAGTCTGAGTGTGGGACAGGGTAAAATGGCACCCGTTATTGCATAAAAAAATAACTAGTGAACAATGGGAAAGAAAATGGGGTGAAGTCTGGTTTTAATGTACCAAAAGCAGAATCTTTGCTTATATAGAGTTGGGAGAAGCCAAGATAAGGGATCCCTGCCCTCCTTGTCCTCTTGCAGCTGCAGGACTGGCAAATCTGAAATAGAGATGGTATGTCAGTATTTCTGAACCTAGAAATAGCTGCCCAAGAAGGTGACCTAAGATGTGACAACCAACTAGAGAGAGCCACTAGGAAATCTTCAAGGAGATGCTAGAGGAGATGCTTCTCCATGGGAAGAGCTATGCCTTGGAGTAAGCTGAGAATTAGACATCCAGATTGTGGGTCCAGCGACTGGAATGATGCTCAGCTTTATCTCTGAAAAATGTTTTCTCAAGGTGTGTGTCTGTGAGACACAGAGAGGTGCAAGCGACCTCCACCTGCAGGGTAGCACTCCTGTTCTGGAAAGGGCTTGATGACCTTGGCATGGATGTGTGCCTGAGCTCTGCTCCCACCTGCATGTGCCAGTAAGTGCATTCAAAGGGCTTTTAAATCCCCAAGGAAAAATAGTGTATAAGGATAGTTCTGGTTTAACTTCACGCCATACCACAAGATAACCTCACTGATGCAACTAAAATCTTCTGCACACATTGTGTTTCAGAGGGCTGAGACCTTACTGTTGTGTGCAGATGGTGCAGAGGAAAATATACCCCGTAAGGAACAACTATAGAATAATCAGCTCAAAGAGGCAATTTCTTCCGATCCCCATGAGCTAGTAGCTGGCCTATGCCCTGGACTGTAAGGGTTTATGTTCCTCGTTTGTTATTATAAAACTATTATTGTTATTATTGTTATTATTGTCTGTATAATGTGTTTAGAAAGTGTCTTTGTGTTTATGCCATTTTTATCTTTAAAATATTCCACACTCAAATTCATATGAATTCCAAAAAGCAACACATGCTATCATTGCATGCCACTAAATCGTTAAAGTGGTGGAAAAAGCGCAAATAAGCAGACTTGTATAATGATAGGCTTTTAATTTTTTTTAATGTGCTATTGGTGTTAATTTCTGTGTGCCTGTAATGTTTGTGTTCACTGTAACCGAACAATAGAACTTTGTTTTTGTTCTTTGTGTAAATTGAAAACATCTGTTCTCTTTATACGAAAAGTTGTTTTTTAAAAGAAGCTGGTCTGATCTAACTAAATACCAATGCTGTGTCCACAATGAGTTACTATTAATATTTGGGAAAGGCAACCATCCAAAGCAAGTGTAATGTCAAATCACTGGCGGGAGTGCATATTTATTGCTCGAAGTGACAGATAAAAATGCAGAGGTTACAAAAACAAAATTCTTGCGGATGACTAATGATGCGTATATATGCCCCCAATGCCCCATCACCACATTTACAATTGGCAGGGTGTTCTCCACTGCCTCCCGCTCCCCAGGATTAATTAACAAGAGACTGGTAGCTTGGCACCCTCCCTGGAGGAACAATGCTGCTCCCACCTTCCCTGCAGCAGACCCTGCATGGAGTGACCTTCGGGGCGTGCTGGAATCTGATCCATCTATTTAATTTCTCTGACTTTTCCCCCACCTCGCTCTGGTATTTGACTGCATGGGTTTATTTTCCGTCGAAGGCATGTGACTTTTTTTTCCGCTCAGGTGGAGGAGGTGGAGCTTCCACTGCGCGTGCCTGTAGTGCCTGTGATGCCGGCACGATGGTGGTCTTCACAGTTGTCTGTAAAGTCCTGGTATGAAGAAGTTGGCAGCCCAAGATGGGAATCTGTCATCTTTCTCGTGAGGAGCAGTCCTGCATTCAGCAGCAGTCTTGCTGAAGTAGTTGGATTTTATTTCAGAGAAAAAAATACACTATTTGTCATGAGCACTGGTGGCAGAGCTGGGGTCTGAGAGGTTCAGCGCTCTCCCTGCCCAGGTGGCTATGTAGTGTTGTCACTAATGTACTTGAGCACCTCAGAGATGACGAAATTGTCCTCATGGGCAGATGTCTTGGGAAAGAAATACATCTGATTAACGTTTCTTGATGAAGGGCCTGATTCAAGAAAGCATCTCTGTTGACTGCAGCAGTTAAGCCTTTGCTTAAATCTCATTTATTTCAGTAAGATTTAAACACAAGTAAACCCTTTCCAGACCCTGGGCATGCAAAGCCCAGACCTGCTTCTCCCCTTCCTGCTACCTCCGGTGTCCTGTGCCAAGGGTGCCCAGCTTTTCACTGGCCAGAAACAAGAAAAAAACTTGGCTGTGTTAATGAGTTAGACATTTTTTTGATATGCTTATTGCAGTCAGTGCCATAACAGTTATTGACCTATTATTGGTGTAACTACCCTGCTCCTTCTTAAGATGCCCCATCCTAATGTGTCCTTCCCCCCTCCTCCTGCAGAGGAGCCCTGTGCTCCTTCCTTTCCCGTACCCTTTTCTCTGACTACTCCTAGTGCCCATATTATTCATCTCCATCTCTTTCCACAGCATCTCCGCTCTCTCTCTGCTTCGTACTGCAGTGTCCCCCCGTCCCGCCCCTGACAGGTACCGGCACCGGCGCTGGCTGCAGCCCGGGCGGGCGGGCGGCTGCCTCCCACGGAGGCCAGCTATCATCAGCCAGTTGGTGGTATTTCACCTCCATCTCAGACACCAAGGGCCGTCTCCAAGATCCAGCTGAGTGCAGAACTTGCTGAGTCACATTTTCACCACAAAAATGCTCATGTGCTTCAGAGAGTCGCACAGTTATAGGCACGGCTTGGCCGGAGAGGAGCAGACAGCTCTCACCCTGAAGCGCATCCAGGAATGCTGGCAAGAAGTTACTTTTTATTTCCTATCTCGGGTTACCGCAACACGGGTTAGGACTACAAAAGCTTGAAATCCCTGGCAAGCTAATGCTGTACATCTGTCTAAGATGACGGCCAGCGTGGACAACCGTGGGCTTCGGCCCATGACCAGTATGAAGCACTTTGTTCCTTGCTGAGCAGCTGTCATTAACAGTGATCTGTGAGGTTTCTTCCCGATTTCACTCGGTGGTTTGCACGGCTGCTCTCTTCTCTGGTGAGATCTCCACACTTGCTTGTTTGGCTGCGGAGGTGATCTACCACTCGGCCTCACCGGCTAATTGTTCTCATCGTCATTTCGCTGTCGGGGGGGCACGTGCTGTTTCCATCAGCCTGATGAGCTGCAGCCTCCTGCATTCCCTTGGGGAATGTAAAATCTGTAAAATGGGAACAGCGCTTGCTCCCTGCGATGGTTACGAGGGATTAGCAAATGAATGTTTGCAGGGTGGCTCGAGGGGAACTGTAACTCACCAGGCTCAGTCTCCCTGTGGACAGAGGTCTGTTTGGGAAGATGATCTGTGGAGTCACTGCCTCATATTAGTGGCAGCTTATGTGCCCTTTGTAAGGGCAGAAATTGGTGAATTAAATTGGTGCTCCACTAGAGGAATTGGGTCTTTGTGCTTCATGGGACCTGTCAGACTTCCCTTCCTCTCAGTAGGACCTGGCCCTCATGGTCCACAGCGAGGGGCAGAGCAAGGTGCAGTGTCTTCTTTTGTTCCCTTGAGACCTTGGTTGCTGTCAGAAACAATTTTGATGCCGATTGTCCCCGTTTATCCAGGTTGATCTAATGCACGATACTGCTGTCACCTGCAGCCTACCCCTACACACTTTTTTGGTGTAGGGGTAGGACAACAGCTGCCTTGGCCGGCCATATTTCAAAGAGTAGTGTTAAGAGCAATAGTTGCCCACAGCTTTGAGGGTCTTTTGCCCCCCCTTTGCTCTCCTGGCAGTGCAGCCCACTGTGCGGCTGGGACCCTTGAGCAGAGCGGCCATGCCACAGCAGCAGTGCTGCCCCTCGGCTGGCCGGTGCGGCCATCCATGGTGTGGGCTCAGACCACCTGCGAGCCCAATGCCCGTGTGCCCTGTGCTGCTCATCAGCGCAGCACCAAGGAGCTGGGTGCAGGAGGGGTCACACACAGAGCTGGGCTCCATGTGTGCAGCAGATGAGGGGCACCTTTGCCACAGAAATAGCACCTGCGCTGCCCACGGCCAGCCCCCAGCACGGCTGCAAGCGTGGGTGTGGGGCTGCTGGCATCAGACCCTACGCAGACGCTGCTCTCCAACCCCTGCCCAAATGCCTTTAGACCTGCACAGACAAAACTGCAGATTTTCACCCGTGCTTTCCCGTCCTTGGTGCACTTGTGCTGTGGGTGCTTTTTTTGCCTGTTCCCATTAGATGTCTCCCTTTTCCTCCTTATGAACAAGCTGGAGCTGTGCGCATTCTGGCAGTGATCACCCCTCAGCAGTGGTCGGAGCTGGGGTGCCCAGCGGGGCAGGGGGGCTCAGGGACCCCCTTTCCCTCTGAGGCTGAATTTCTGGCTCGGGTCACGTTGCCGGATTTTGCTCTGTGATCTTTGCACAGGAAATTTCCTTGTTGGGGCAAGGAAGCAGGATCCTGCTGCCAGCCCCACTGTGCAGGGTTGTGTCCCCTGCCTTTTCCCACCTCCCAGGCTGCTGCAGTGTGCTCCTTGGGGCTCTTGGCAGTTCGGGGCAGTGAGCATCCCTGTCCGAGGAGATGGATGTGTTTGCAGGCAGTGGCAAACTGCTGAGTATCCAACTACCTCAATGGAGTTTCAGGCTAAGCCCAGATTTCCTGGTAGCAGGAAAGCAAGCCAGTAACATGGAAGAAGGGCTTAGAGAAGGACTGTTGTCTTGTCGCACATACTATATGCTATCCCTATTTGGGACCGAGGATGTTCCCCTGTGTTACAGATGCATGAGGAAAACACATGCAAAGAAGGATGTCTGATAGCAAGCTATGCACAAAAGTGCCTGCCCCCCTCCCGAATCCTAATGTGAAATGGTGGCAGTGATATTCCTGAGCCTGTATGTGGGGACAAAAAGGCCCTTTCAGCAACAGGATGGCTGTGAGGCTTTTGCCTCTCTTTCTGCAGCTGATTTCTGACCCTACCTCTGCTCTAATCTGTTTGTGACATCCCATGGAGCTGTCTAAAATCATTCAAGTTTTGTGCATCTTGACAAAAAGACAACTTTCTGCGGTTTCAATATTAATTGGTGCTCAAAATATAGCAGGTTGTGAAGGCAATAGCAATGCAGCACCCTGCATGCTGCATCATTCACAGAGATCATCCAGTCGCTGCCATGGCTTGCTCCTCATCTGCAAATCACCTTGCAGGGGGATTTATATGGCACTAAAAGTTTTATAGCTGATTGCATTATTTTATTCTTAATTCACAGGCAATGCTGAAGTGGCACCACTGGCACTCCTGCAGCATACAAATTTAGGTCATCTTGTTACCATTTTGTAGAGAGGAGGACTTAAGCTTGAGACTAAGACACTATCCTAAGATTTAGGTGCTGGAGTGGAACATCTTTACAGAAGTCTTTTTTAAAACTTTATTTTGATTTTTATTTAATTATTAATTCTGGACATGGGCTTCTGTTGTTGGCAGTGCTGTTAGTTCAGCTGTCACACAAGCAAGGTTTTGCCCCAGATACAGCTACACCTATAATCTTTGGGATAGGTTGACTTACTTAAACAACATGGAGCATCTGGTCTCTGTGGTTTGGGTGACTTACCAGAGGTCACACAGCAGAGACAGGGAAACAGCCTAGCCCTCCTGCCTCTGATCTCTGTGCTCAAACTTTTGCAATGGCTTTCTCCACCACAGAGCAACATTGATGTCCCCAGGCAAGAGAAGTAACATAGCTGTAGCCAGGCTGGGGAGATGTGGAGTACAAGGTGACTGAAAAGCTGGCTGGACTGCTGGGCTTGGAGGCGAGTGGTGAATGAGCTAAGTCTGGCTGGTGGTCAGGGCTGAGTGGCATTCCTCAGCTGTCAGTACTGGGATGGATAGTGTTGAACACCTTCATCAGTGCCCCAGGTGATGGGATGGCAGGCACCGCAGCGGATGACGCCAAGCTGAGGGGAGCATTGAGCGTGCTGGAGATTTGACTGCCATTCAGAGACACAAGACAAGCTGAAGAAATGGGCCTATGGGAACCTAAGGAAGCTCAATGAAAAGGAATGCACAGCCCTGCATCTGGGATGGAGTAACCCCATGCACCAGTACTGGCTGGGGACCAAGTGCTAGGAAGCAGCTTTGTAGAAAAAGACATAGGGGTCCTGGTGGACACCAAATGGGACAAAAGTCCACAGTGTGCCACTGTGGCAGTGAGGCTACTGTGCACTAGGCTGTATCAGCCCCAGTGTAGCCAGCAGGTTACGGGAAATGATTATCCCTTTCTGTTTGTCACTTGCTGGAGTACTGTGTACAGTTTTGGCCCCTTGGTACAAGAATGACATGGACAAACTCAAATGAGTTCAGCCAAGGCCACTGAGCTGGTCAGGGGCTGGAGCACACAAGGTAGGAAGAGAGGCTGAGAGATCTGGGTTTGCTCAGCCTGAGGAACAGGGATGGAGGGAATATCTCACTGTTGTGTCCAGCTGCCTAGAGGGGGGTTGCAGAGAAGATAAAATTGGACTCTTCTCAGATGTTCATAGAAAAAGGACAGGAGGCAATAGTCACAATCTACAGCAAGGCAAATCCTGACTGAATATAAAGAAAAAAAATTCACAATCAGTGGTTAACCACTGGCATAATTGCCCAGAGAGGCTGTGCAAGCTCCACCCCTGAAGATTTTCAAAACATGACTGAACAAAGCCCTGAGCAACCTGATCTAACTTTGAAGCTCTGAACACAACTTTTGACCAGATGACTTCCAGAGGTCCCTTCCAACCTAATTTATTCCATGACTCTACAATAGCTGGATATCTTCAATATAATTCCTGCTGTATTCCCCAGCGAACTGAGCTGAATCCTTTGTCAGTATTGTTTTCACAGGCACACCTTTCATAACCACCACATATATCACAAAAAAGAAAAAAAGTCCAACACTGAGAGGAAAAATTGAAGCAAAATAATGTGCAAGAGCTACACAAAAACCCCAGTGTCTCAGAGCTGCTGGTTGCTGCTAGTGTTGGCATGAGAGGAAGCATAAAGTGGATTAAGTGCAAGGACAAACAATCTGAGGCATTCTCCTAGCAGAGTCTCCTGTCATCTTCCCACTTCTCAACATGACAGTGATCCAAGCTGTGCAGAGTCTTGGATGAGGCTCCAAGCGCTGAATCACTTTGACTCCCCTCCCTCCCCTGCAATGATCACACATAGAAAACAGACATGACTGAGAGAGACTCGGGCCAGTTTATAAAAGGAAAGTCACTTTTCAACACAACCCTCCATGAAAAAGGATTGTTTGGTTTTGTCACTTAACAAACACCCCGATGGCTTGATGAGAAACATACTTGTCAAGCTGAGTTTCCTTCCTCAGGCTTGAGGAAGGTGGGTTTAGGAAACTGTAGTTGCTGAAAAAAGGTGGTGGTAGCCTTGAGATGGGTTCTGTCCCTTGATGGCCTTCCTCCCCCATGATCCCGGTCACATTCAAGTACCAAGATGCTGCAAACAAGTGATGAACATATCTTCCCTGGTGCCAGAAAAGTGTATTGACAAGGTAATTTCTATACAGCATGAAATGTTTTGTATTAAAAGAATATTAAGGCTGCAAAGTGAAACTCTCACAATGATGTAATATTAACTCTATTCTCTCATCAGTATGAATGAGGATATGCGTAACTGGCATTAGCTCCTATACACATGGGAAATGGACCCTGCGCTAGATCAATCTGGTAATACAGCAAATGGTTAGTTAGTGGATGTTTGGGTGAAGAGTCTCCGGGCACATCTGTATTGGTATTTTAAACTGCCAGGGCACAGGTCACTTGCACATTTCTGCAATGGACGAATTTGTGCCCTTCAAATTTCCCACTTGCAGTCTGAGAGTTAGCACAGGCAGGTAGGAGATCTGCAGCGAGAGATAAGAGCATTTAATGGTATGGATACAACTAGAGGAAGCTTAAGTTCACTAGTCTAATTGCATTTCTGTGCTTGGCTCCTAGCCCTACTCATCCCTACGCCTTAGTCCTCATTCTCAACTTCGATCATGTCTTCCTTGACCTCTGCCTTCTCACCAGCCTGTTTCAGCTCTGCCTGCTCCCATCACGCCGTGTGTCCCTGCCCTGTGCATTCTGCATTGATCCTGCTTTCCCTCCGATCCCCGGCTTTGCCTTGTCCTGTCTCTTGGATGTAGTTTAGATCATCTCGACTTACAGGCTTTCCTCTTGCTCTTCAGTCATGATCTTGCTTCACTTCTTATCACACTCATGTCTCCTGTGGTATCTGACCTCATTTTGCCTTCATTTTCATCACTGAATCCAGACTGACCAAACTAGTAGGCAGATCCGTGTTGCTACAGTAAAGCTGTTTTCCTCAGGCTGCAAATCAGAGAAACACTTCAGTATGTCCTTAAACCTATTCCCCTCGGTGTGCTTAGGCACGTTCTCCTGTTGCCCCCAGCAAGGAGGATGCCTGCTGCTGAGCGAGGCGGGATTGCCTGGTGAGTTGATTTAGGCTCCTGAGCAATGTGGAACAGTTCAGAGCCTGGGCAGGACTGATGTTAAATCACAGATGAAAACAGCAATCTGTCAGCAGCGTTTTTCCTGTTGTTGTTGTGGCCCAGGCAGTTGTGCTGCTGAAAGGCCAAAAGTGACATATATGAAGAAAAGAGACCAATAAATAAAGGTCAAGGGGAATATTCAGTATACTGTAATCTAAGTAATAAAACACAGGAAAAAAAAAGGGGCAGGCTTTACTAGGGTGAGCCTAGTCTATGCTCGGGGTAACTCACCCTAGAAATTGGTGATGTGGCACAACCTAGGGAAAATGGGTTTGGAAGCAGCCATGCCTAAAGCTGGAATGAACACTAACTCAGTCAAGGTTGCCCTTACTTGCACTTAGTATCATACTGAATCCAAGATCTGCATCAAAACTGTTTCAGCTGTGTTGGCCAGACTTTGAGACCTTGATAATCATTGTTTCCTTCTTTGCACCTCTGGAGTAGGCCTTCTGCTGTTTGAGGTTGTTTTTCTTTGCTCTTGCATGATTTGCCCCCCGCCTCCCTAAAACCAGCATTAAAAAAATACCAAAGCAATTTTTTGAGAAGTTTGAGAATATTCTCTCTGCTGGAGTGAGCTCACGTGAAGCTGCAGCAGCTCAGTTCCTTTGGCAAGGGAGAAATCACTATAATTACTGGCCATGGTTCCCCCTATCTCTGGGATTTGGGCAGCTTCAGGCAATGACAGGTAGGTAGCAGCTCCATGGTTAGCCAGAACAGTTTCAAGCAGTAATTACAACCATTTCTCACTCCTCTCACCTAGAGGAACCAAACTGCTACTGCCTCCTGCCTTGCTCCCTTCAAAGCCTTTGGCCTTTGCTTGGGCATCACCATTTTGAAGTTCTGCTCATCACACATATGCCAAATAATCCCACTTTAACAAGTCAAGTCCATTGACTCCAGAAGGACTGCTCCTGTGCTTCAACTTACGTGTGTTTACACGCAATGCTTGACCGGGCTTTACCTTGGGTTACCACCACAGAGATTGATGGGAAATCTGTTCAGAGGGTAAAAAAAATAATGAAGCATATATCTAGCAGGATTTCATTCCAGGCTTAAATTATATAAACACTCTTATAATAAGCATCTTTGGCAAAATCCATGAGCCAGCTGTGCCACTTTGCTTGCAGTACTTCTATTCCTGGATCCATCCTGCCGAGCTGTAAGAAATTTCTTGAAGGGCCTAAGTAAGCACCTCCTCAGGTCGCACTCCCATAGCAGTCAACAGAGAGAGGTCAGCTCCTCCAGACATCGCATCCGATCTTAGCTCAGCTCTGCTCTGGAAGTGGAGACGAAGCCTATCTTTCTTCTGGGACCACGCTGGGAATTTACAGTGACTGGGCTCCGACACTAGCCTTGCTTAAGTCCCTACAGCTGGGGGCAGAAGGGGATGCTCTCAGGTCTTAATGTCTAAGAACCACCTATAAGGTGACTACTCACGCCCTTGCACCCAAAACCCCCCCTGACCTTGAGCTGGGTGTTGAAGGTTACTGAACTGGTCCTACTCCTGCTGCAGCTCCTTGCGTGGGTCCTGAACCAGAGCCACAGGCTCGAGCGGGGCTGCGGGCGACTGCAGCCGTCTGTCCTCTGTGCCCAGAGCTGTGAGATCAGAGTCTGAGCATCCACATTCTCCACGCGGATGGTTTTGCACTACACGTACGAACCAGATTATTTTCAATGAAGAGTCATGTATCACGCAGCAAGATAAAACGGCAAAAAACTTGCCCTTCAGGAATTAATTTCTAGCTACGGAAAATAACAGATAACATGTATCCACAACAAAAAGGTAGAAAATAACCTCAAGAGTTAAATCTGATGAATACAAAATACTGCATGAACTATAACTCAAGATATTCACTACATTTGTTGAAATCTCTCTCACGCAGCGTTTTAAAAGACATTAACATTTTTAAAGTAATCTTTCCCCAGCTATTCTGTATTAATAACTATTTACATAATAAGTTATTGTAAAAGATATATACATAACAGACTTCTTTGAAGATATGCACTGGATAACTTGGAATAAATCCTGCCTCATTTAATACAGATTTTCTGAGACGTGTAGAAAAATGAGAGTCCTAAAAAACCTGGAAAGAATTCAAATCTGATGAAAAACAAAAATATTATATATGATTAAATTTTCCAAGCAGCTTTAATAAATACACCGATATTTAAAACAGAGCAAAACAGAGTAGTGAGGTATGTCAACATTTTTCAAGGCTTCTAATCATTTTTCAGAACATGAATACAGCAAATTTATATCCAATTATTATTGTTCCTTTTTCTTCTAAAAATGGCTGTAAAGTAATTGAAAAGGTAAAACAGTATTAGGACATGCTGTTAAAAGATACGAGAACACCTAAATCCTTTCAACTGCAAACAAAATAAAATGGAGATCACTATAATGATCAAGTGATTTAAAAGCTAAACTAAAGTTAACATAGCAAGGAAAATATTGTTTTTATAGCAGGGAAGTGAAAAGCTAAAAATAACAACATTTTCTATATGAGGTTGAGGTTTGTTAATAAGATCAATAATACTTTTGCCTTTTATGTCCATGTCACATGTAAAGTATTCTAAAATCCCTGATTCTTAAAATCCTGATTTTTCAGGCATTTCAACATTTGAACATATTTTCTGTATGTAGAATTCAGTCCTTCATTCAGTGAATGCAAGTTTTTAAGATGCAGTACCTGAGGTTCTGGAAATATTTCATCATCTATTTCAGAGCACTCTTTCTAGACTGTCACTCATACACTTTTAATTTAAACAGAGTTGAAATAGGGAAATTAAAGCAAAACAGAAAAGAAACTGAAACTTGAGTCTGTTCAGCTGCGGCACAGCCTGTCTGTTAAAGGAGATCTGAACACTAATCTTATTGTTGATTTACATCAGATTCCTTTAACTTTTGTCTGAATCTTTACTGAAGCTGTTCAAATCAGTTTGTAAATGTAGATTGAAGGAGCAATTTATACCATTATCTTGACAGGCAGCTCAATCAGGATAATTCATTGAAAATATCTATTTAAAACTCATCATAGAGGCAGAGCATTTAATGTTTTCCTTTTTCAAATAAGTAAGGATCATTTACTAAGGAAATGGGAAATTGAAACACTTTTTTAAAAAATTTTATTTTCTAGAAAACAGATGTAGTTAAGGTCTTACTAGCTTTCTTTGCATTGATGTGATAATGCATGATGCTTTCCAAGTCATGAATGAGCCTTTTAAAGGAACCTATAAAAGTTACTTGCAAATTGTAAAGTTCAAATTTTTAATAAATAAATGTTTACCAATTTATAGTAAGATAAACAGTGTCCAGAAAAACAGAGATGTATTATGACTTTAAAACACAGGCCCCAATTCAGCAAATCAATTTAACATGTAGTTAGTAGACGAACAATTCCCTTAAATTAAATGTATAATGAACTCTGTCACTGCAGTGAAGCTCAGACATCTAAACCAGGAATCTTTCCAGCGATTAATAAGGCGCTCACTTTCAGAGACCTGCTTTCCCACATGCTTCAAATTTAGATCCTGGATAGGAGTGCAGGTTATCTGAACTGGCTCTTACCTATTAAGTTGGGGGATAGATTTTCCTGATGATTTTACTGCTCAGGAGGCCTTATTTGCGATTCTCAGTCAGGTGGATCTTCTCATCACCTTGTAACATCAAGAAGGGCTAGCAGGCTTGCAACCTCTGATAGCATGGCGGGATCCCTAAACTTCATGCAAACTGGATGTTTTGCAGGGATGCAGCTTTTGCCAGACTTTGAAGGCTGCTCTCTAGTCAAAATATGAGGGGCTGGCAGTGAGGTGCAGGAAGAATTTTTATGAAAGATGCTAGTGAAGAGCAGGAGGCTGCTAAAAGGGACTTTGTATATTGGTATGAAGGGAAAACCCTGATGGTTTGGAAAACCTTGACTGACTAAGAGGACATAATTCTTCTTTATAGAAAGTGCCCAAATATTTTGCAGACAAGAGGGGTTAATGTGTTCTTATTTCACTAACAAAACTAAGGCACAGAAAACTTTTTTTCCTGCTATCACAGAGGCAGCTCCTGATCTCTGGTTCCATACAGCTACCACTGGGGCGTGTTCTCATTGCTGCTGCTTTTCTTGTGGAGTTATTAACATATTTATATCTCGTACTAAATAGATACCCATGGTATTTTTAAATATATCAGGGAAGAAAAAGGGAGCAGAGTGTGTTAGTCTGAAACTGCCATCTCAGTAAAAACAACTTACTTAATCTTTTTGGTTTGCATGTAAAACCAGTGGAAAGGTTAATGAAAAAAGTAAAGGCACGGTAAAAATAATAAAGTCTTTAGTATTTATGAGAGCAGACTTTTTCATAAATTCATAGACAACTAGACAGATGGAAGAAGCAGAGGGTTTTGGGGGGCAAGAGCCTCTCTTCGTGTCCAGGGGGACACCTGGCTCCAGCAGGTTTGCCTGGGGGTGCACAAATGCCTTTACTCTGGAAGCTTAGCCTATTTTTGAAGGAAGTTTTAAGCAGATGAAAGCTGTTTAATTTAAAGGGCTGCTATTCAGCACAGAATGATAATGATGAGTTTTCCAAACAGCAAGATACAATGACAGAAATTGCACAGCAGCACTGGAGAATAAATACACGCATTTCAGGCTGATAAGCATCGGGGTACAAACTGAGTATGAAGATAATTTATATTTGTTTTTCTTTGGCTATTATGAACTTTGATGATTTTCATCCTAATTTAATAGCACAATAAATCATTTTTATGAACATCATGCTCTTTAATTGCTTCCTTGTTAAAATGTGAGCTAATTGTCCTTGGTCTTGGAATAAAACTTCAGGGAAAATAAAACACTGTTCTGAATAACCCGAGTCTCTTAAGTTCAACAAAGTTGCAGAAAAGTGCAAATGTCAGAACAGCCTGCTGTTGTGTTCCTCGCTGGAAATGATAAAAATGAAAAACGCTGCTGTGTGTTAGTTGTTGCTGTTGGGTAAAGGGCGGTGGCTGAAGAAATTCTAGCACTAAGACTTAGCCTCTGACCACCTCTGCCTTTTCTGACTGTAGCAATGGCTAATGCCGAGACCCCACTTATCTAGGCAGGCCTGTACGCTTGCGTTGAACATGGTAGTGCTACCCTCTCACAAATGTAGCACTTTCTGTAGAGAAAGAGCTTTGCTGCTCAAAAACTCCTATGCCTGCTCCTTGGGAATGACACCAAAGAATACCTTATAAATGAAGTATGCTTCCCATTAGGGATTACAGCATCATTTGATCAAAGTCCACTGGAAATAGCTCTTGGCAGCATAGACATTCTCTGTAACTCTTCACTCTCTTGAGTCTGATTGGCAAAGTTGGGAAAAGCAAAGCTGACTTGAGGGCTAGAGGAGAAAGGGACACAACAGGAGTTTTATTGTTGGTTTTTGCTGTCTTTCTCCTTGTTTTAAGGAATGACTCTGTGAAACTGTTTTTTCGGATGCAGAGAAAACATTGGCAATGGGCTCGTTCTTCTGCAGAGCTGATCGTGCCCTACATGCTGGCTCAACTTGTAAAAAGTAATGCAATACAGGCATCACTTAAAATTAAACATTTTTTTGGCAACTCTGGTGAAATATATTGTCATCGACTGTAGAGCACCGACACACTTGATAGAGTTAAAGAATGTTTGGAAGACTTCAAGCTCTCTCTGGTTTGAGTTTAATGAAATCTGGGCAATCAAAATGTCTACCTGGCAGCTCACAAGAGACACTTCATGTTCATTATTTTGTAGTTAAACTATCTATCTGCCCCGATGTGCAAGGCTACAAATTTGTATACATTTTTATATAGTCTATTTCCATTGTAAATTACCCATAAATTAGATACAGACTTTTAGGCACCTCGGAGGGGTTTTTCAGTCTCTATTTTGGTATTGGGGATAGATGTTGTTGAGTTTTGTACATTGGTTCCTCTCTTGAGAAGATCGGTGCTTGCAGTTGGGAGAGAAATACATCACTCCACTGCCTCTTCTTCCCATTCTATGGGCTATAAATCATAACATTTAAAAAGATGAAATACTGATGCAGTGCCATTATTTATGGCTTTTTCTGAAGACTGCAGAGCATCTGACAAATGTAAATTGATCCTGACAAAACATCAATGAGTCATTACGCAGCTAAACATGTCCTCTGCAGAGATGGCAAAACATAAGTGATATCGTTTATAAAAACCTCCATACCCCATAGTACCCCGTCCCCAAATACATTGTAAGCATAGTCCTACTTAAATACATTTGAGTCAGTTACACATGAAACTACAATGCCTTTAAGACCAAAGGCAGAGATAGATGAAGAAGAGAGCAGATCCCTCTTTTCTGCCATATTGAGCCTGCCACTTCAGTGTTTGCACTTCAATACAAGAAAAAAGAGGACCAGTTCACTGACTTCATTGGACTTCATCTTGATCCCAGGTGATGGTACCTAGCTAGTTTGGACACAGAGATGCATACGCATTAGGTTTCTCCTGTCAACGCAGAAGATGAAGTCTTGCTCCCAGCTTAGTTCCCTTTCTTGTAAAGTGTCCCATTGTTAGCGTATGGGCCATTCAATTTTTTTAAAAAAAGTTGTAAATATGTGGCTTCTACTAAGCACGATAGATAATGAAGGATAGGAGTGCTTTCATGCTGAAGCAGGTCCTAGAAGAATTTCTCTGAGAGGTCTTCAGGCCTCTCTCACCCCTTTTCTCTCCAGACGCACATGTTCCAGTTCATTTTACTTTTATTTCCTTTTTGTGAGTGTAATGTGCATATTACACAGCTGTCTTTTTGGTTATTGAATGGGTTTTTATAGTTTAAATATATCTCATGTCTGTGTGTATAATGGTCCCAGCATGTTTATGACAGGTTATGTCATTGGTTCCCTTGTTAGGGAAACTAACAAAGCTTCTCCATTAGCTTAAGAGGCCTGGGAATTTTGTGCATCCTGTTCTTGTTGCTGTATGTCAGTGCTGGGCAGATTGCCATTATACCTCTGTGCATAATTCACTGGTTAAGAACATGGGAGTATGTCTCCCTCTAATGTGTGGCTCCAACAACAACCTGCTCATTCCCCAAAGCCAACGAAGGCAGTCTTGCCAATTCTTGTGATTTTATTGTGAGTCTCTTGACATTTGGTGTGTGCCTTAAAAAACACAGCTCCTGGAGTTAAGATGAATGCATAAGAACCTCAGCTTTCATTTGAAAAATAACATAAAATAACATATTCTGAGCCTTCCTGTTGTGAAAGTGTTTGGAAGTGGACCCCAGTGGTTAAAACCCTAGAAAGTAAATGCAATCAACCCCAAATGTGTTATTAAAGTCATATCTTGTGGTGTGATTTTTATTTAAAGACAAGTTCATGAGTATGGGAACCTGTCTGTAACTTTTGGATGGCTCAGGCTGGCAATGTAAGAGATGCTGTTCCTGTTCAAGTGCTGGGCTTTTGTACTTTTGATGCTAAAATTCCCAATGACAAATATAGTGCTGATCCGTGCACTGCTTGGGATTTGTCTCATCTGTAGCCAGCAGGGCCAGCCTGTGGAGCTGAAATCCAGGTACGTTGCACTTAGTCAAGGACAGCTCTGCTTTAGTTTGCTCGCTTGGAAGAAAGATCAGACCTGTGCAGGTGCTAAGCAAATTCCTCCCGGGTTACATCTGCATGGTTCAGAGAGACCTCAACTCCTTTGGTCTCAGCTCCAGAAGCCACACAGTCATGTTAACACGGTAATGCTGTCCGGTTAATATATCCTGCTTTTCAGCGTGGTAGTTAGTTTGGGCACTCTACTGCACTAATACAGCCATACAACTTCCAAACAGGAGCTGGGTTGCTTCTGGCCAGCTTGGAATTTGGGGTAGAGCGTGTTGGCCTGTCCGCACCACTGTAAGTAGACTTATCTTAACAGCGCTCGAGGAATTGCTTCTTCATGGTAAACTGCCAAAAAGAGGCCCTTTGCGACTGAAAGTGCATTCTAGCACTCTGTGCCCGCAGATGTTTGACAACTGCCATGTTCATACATGTACAAAAATGGGGCGTCCCAGGCTGGATTTGCAAGTTACATGTCGGGCTTTTAAGTGTCTGCCCATGCATAGATATAAGCACCCTCTTACCTGGACTGGACCTCATGAAGATCACAGTCCTTTCATCAGAAATTGGCACTTGTAGTAAATTCAGCACTGGCTTGATGATACTGCTCCAGTTCCTGATATTCTTCGTCTTGCTGCCTTTTTCCATCCTTTTCCTCATTGGGTTGAGCCAACACCTGTGGTCCCATATGGGCAAATTTGGCAGGTCCAGGGGATGGATAACAAGCTCTGGAATATATTTTTCCAACTGTGTCATCTGGCTTATAGGAGAACTCTGGCTTAGCTGTACTGCCAGTACTGGAACAACTCTGGAGCTGTCTCCTAGTCAAATGGTTGTAGAGCTGGCTGGCTTGCTTTGTTTTCCTGGACAGTGTATTGTCTTTTTTTTTTTTAAATATATATTTTTTTTTATTCCCTTTTCACTGTGAGAAATGTGGTCCATATGAAACATCTGACATTAAAGTCTTGGTTTAAATTCCTTCTGCAGTCTGTGTGCTAGGTCTATTAAGATAAAGGAAAGTCTTTTTTCAGTGTCTGTGTATGTTCTTGTTGTAGCTGGGAAGGGAATTCTAGGAACTACCTGTGTCTCTGCTTGCGAACATCCAAATCTGAGCTCTAAGAATGAGAGTAGATTTCCTCGCTTGCAAAACCACAGCTGTGGTTAACGACTGTAATGGAGATGAAGCAGCACATTTTCTTGTGAACATTAATAACTCCTGTGCACATTGTCCACATTTTGCAACCACATTTTCAAACCACTGCATGTTTTTCAGAGGACAGCTGCTCGAGGGAAGCCTCTCTTGCTACCAAATGCTGGCACTTTTTTGTAAAGGTCTGCACTTGATTTAAAGAGCAGAAATACAACCAGACTGGTGGCCCAACACTAGAAACATCAACAACCAAATAAATCAGCTAGCTGTTATTGATCTTAGTTTCCCCCAAAATGGTATTGGACTTCAGCATTCCTCAGGCTAAAGGGAATGAGAAGTTCATTTTTGAGTACTTGCCATAGTGCATATGTCAGTATTTGCCTCTGACTTTTCCTCATCGCAGCCATCTGCAACCCTCCTGAACAAAATCACATGCAGCATTGTGTTTAATGTTCCTGAAAGAAAAGGGAACATGTAATAATTATTTTAAAATAAACACCAAAGGGACAAATACTGTGTTCTTTGGCTTAATTCATACATGGATGAAATCATTTTTCTAAACAGGCCTGCCAATGTCTTGTTTCAAAGTCTGAGCCTTGGAGGAGGCCGGCAATCACTGAATGAAGTGTCGGCCATCCCTCCCTCCTCCCACTGCGCTCCCTGCTCCGCGGCAGCCCAGCGAGCCACAAACCACAGCCACCACAGCACGATGGCTGTGGCTAGGAGGCATGAAATATCTGCTCAGGGGAAAAATATGGCATGGGCAATAAGCATAAGAGAGTGCCTGGGTGCTCTGCAGCAGCCAGTTCGGCTGCCATTGCACTGGCTGCAGACTTTGCCTCCATTTTGATGTGGAGCGAATGCATACACTAATCACACGCCCCGCTGCGTGGCCTCCCATGCGTGGCAAATGCTCCATCGTTGTCTCAATGGTTCCAAGAACTTGTGGGGAATCAGCCTTTTCCCTAGGGTAGCCTGCGGACATGTGGCTCCTCCCGTGGATCCCGTGCCATCCGGCTGGGCGAGGTGCCACTGCTGGCTGCACCATCGGAGGGCTGCGCTGCAGGAAGATGTAGCCCACTGGTCTGTCTAACCCCAGCGCGTGTGCTTCAGCTCCTGCCATGGACAGCATTAGCCAGCTATGTAGGTATAAAATTTGTTGTGTGTGCATTAGGTCTGTGTGTCCATTTGTTTGTTCATTCTTTCTTTCTCCTTCCTTTCTTCCTTCCTTCCTTCCTTCCTTCCTTCCTTCCTTCCTTCCTTCCTTCCCTCCCAATCTGTCTCCCTTTTCTACAACATCTGTGCACCCAGTGAGACATCCCCAAAGGCACCAGACAGTGCAGTGGCGGTGGCATGGACAAGGGGCCCACGTTCAGCAGGTGGCATAAACTATGCTGAAAATCACATGAGTCTGCCTGGATCTCAGCCCACATGAGATGGGACCATCATGCTGAACGTATGAAGATGCTGGGATGCCCATGGGTTATTCATGGCCCCCTAAGGTCTGGCATGGTGAAGTCCAGGATAATGTCTAGCTTACACGTATTTCAAATGTATTTTTTCTTTTTTTTTTAAAGCTGATGAGCACAGGAAGCATTGGCATTTGTGAATGTGATCGTGTGCAGTCGCAGGAGTCTGGACATGATGATGACCTCTGCAAGTGTCCTGTCCAGGCCTGTGTTCCTGTCAGGGACAGAGGACCAGGGACTTGGCAAGGGAGTTTGCCACCTCTTGGCAGTCACTGTCCAGTTTAATTTTTAATTACCTCCGAGGCCAATCTCAAGATATTACCAGTGCCCTCAGAGGGAGTTGCGTCAGTCTGTATTCAGAAATCACAGTGAAAACTCAAACTTTGCTTTGGCATTTGTTCTGAGGAACATTTTTAAACTTTAGTATAATTTAGATGAGACCCTGTAAGTGACTTGTGTTGTTTTTTTTATTTCCAAATCATTATTTGATTTCTCTGAAATGGTGACCATCTTGCCAGACAGAGCATGGTACATACACTGTTTATTTATTGTTTACAGGAAAATCAGTAAAACCTTCTCCCATGCAGGGGACCCCTGTAGGACTCCATAATTCCCACTTAGCAATAATTGAAAGTAGTGGGCTTCATCTTGTCTGTCTGCACAAGGCCGGCTTTCCCCTACTAGCACCATTGCTTTAGCGCTGAACCAGAGTAATTCGTGCCAACAAACGCTGCACCAGCACGAGGAATATTCACAGACAAACCATCATGCACTAGTAGACAGCACAGAGTTAGACTATAAATGTTTCAAAGACTTGCAGACATCTCGGTGCGAAGATACTAATCCAATGAGCAACATCCTGAACAGATGTCTGCTCTGTAATGGCTCGTGTGCCTGTTAACACTAGCAGGTGATGAGCTGACCGCCGGGCTGAGTACGCACGTATGTGTGTGGGTGTGCGGGGGTCTGGGTGAAAG
Organism: Balaeniceps rex; assembly: GCA_013401315.1. Taxonomy (NCBI): domain Eukaryota; kingdom Metazoa; phylum Chordata; class Aves; order Pelecaniformes; family Balaenicipitidae; genus Balaeniceps; species Balaeniceps rex. The sequence goes on from VYZW01033904.1 coordinate 55,708, forward strand.
AGGATGATTTTCTTGATGCTGACATTTTGATGTACAGTAGCGTTTGATGAAATGCATCATTTCCCCTAAAGAGGGACCTGATCAATCACAACGGGTTGAGCCCTATCTACCTAGCCATAGCCATGTTAGTCAGTGGCTAGGGAGGAAATTGTTACTCCCCAGCCTGAGTGAAATGAGTCATGAAAGAAGCCAAGATGCTGGCTAGAGATCCTGTGTGAGTTTGATACAATGTTCACTATGTCTTGGAAGAGCTATTTTAAGAAGAATTTGGCCAGAATCCTCGACTTTTGATTATTCTTTTTTCCTTCTCCCTGCATTTTACTGTTTCCCTGTAGCATGTTCTAAACGTGGTGTCTTGATTTATATCTGTAAATAAATTCTCCTTATTTATGAAGATGTAATGTCCCTGGGGTCCAGGAGGCCCCAGCCATTCCATGTAACTGAAAGAGACGTTACCTAAGTGGACCATGAATCAGAAGTGGGGCAGGCAGGGAGAACTATTTTTACCAACCCGCTTGACTTGTGAGGAGGTCTGCCCAAAAGGCAAGTGGGGGCAGCCAGTTGGGGGGACTGGCAAGGTGCTAGGAATTGTACCGTGGGGTATCATTTCTGAGCGTTACAAGGTGCTTGGGCTGTGCTGAATTGCGGAGCAGGGGAAGGAAGCAGGAGAGACAGTGGGAAAGCTTTTCGTGTGCTATCTAAGCAATAGCCAGGGCATTCTTGACAGAGGAAGAAAGGTAGAAACTAGTGGCAGCTGCTAAAATGAATAAGTTACTTTTTGTTGCTGACTTGCCAGCAGCAACCTGATAGAAAAAGTGTAGCAGCTGAACTTAGGTTGGTCACGGTGGAATTACAATGCAGCTTTTCCCTGAAAAGCGTCTCCTCGTAAGCTTCACTTCCATTCCTCCACTGCCCCTCTGATGCCATGAAATAAACCCTAGTGTTAATGATGCCACTTCTGGCTAGTGTTCACGGAGACATTACCTTTTCAGTCCATATGTCTGGGTGAGAAGCTTATAGAAGATTTCTGCTTCTCTTGGGAGAAAATGTCATCCCACCTTTTTCTGGGCAGGTTCTGGTTGGAGAGGTGGGGTGCGATCTGCAGCAACTCCAGCTTGTGAGGGGTGCAAGTATCCGTCACCTGACCTTTCTCTTTATTTATGACCTTTTTTGGTAGGGTAGAAACCTTGTCCTAATATGAGTATAATTTCTGTTGTCTTCACTGGGAGATTTCACAGACTAGGGATCAAAAGTCTTTTCTTGTTTATTTGTTTTTTTTTTTTTTTAAATTAGGCTTTATTTTTCAGGAATTTGTTTTACTCATTTATCTTGGTAATAATACTCTGCTAGCTCTTCTCAGTGAAATGAAGATGAAGAATGGCTTTAAGTACTTCTACAGATAGTTTTCAGAGTGTGTTGTTTTTGGTATGGTCCTGAGCCATGGTTAGAAAAGTAACTGTCTTGGAAATTCCATCTTCTCACTCAAAATATCTGCTCTGGGTTGTTTTTGAGTCTAAGTTATTACTGTCAGTGATTACTGAAGATAATGTGTTTATTTTAGTGAACTAACAAATGTTCTACTAGCATGTTCTGTTTGAAAACATTTTCATTGACTTTTTCCTTAAAAGGCTCTAATTTCTGTGGAGGGTTGAGTCTTCCATATGAAAAATGCAAAGATTTGAGTAGAACCAGGAAATATTGCAGGTGAAAAACATCATTAGAAAGTGCCATTTCAGGCCACTCTCATGTCCTCACTTTCTCATATGGGCCTGACCCCCATCTCCATATTCTGCTGTAGCCACAGTGTTCCCACCTTGCACCGCTTCCCTTTGCCATGGGTGCTGGGAGATGCAATCCAATCAACTATTACCATGAAACAAGAAGCATAACGTTTCAAAATGAAAATATTTATCAGTTTTTTCCCCAAAAAGGCAACAAAAAGGGTGTAAAACACTGGCGTAGGTAGGAGGCTGACTGAATTACTTGACATGTCAGTTCAACACACTTATCAGACTAGTAATGATGACAGTGTCTTATTACTAGTAGTGAGGTAAGTGGCAGAAAGCAGCCAATATGGTTATCAACTCCCTTGAGGAGTTCAGAGAGTGACAAAGAAGAAAAATCGTCTTTCGTCTTGCACATAGACCAAATACGATATGCAATCACAGAAAAAAAGAGCACACAACACGCCAGTCTTTGTCAGCTGTCTAATTATAGCTACAGCCAACTAAATAGCCAGCAACATGCAGTCCTCATTAAATCTGCTCTGTACAGAAATTATTGTTAGGGTCCAGAGAAGCCGGGATAGTGAGGGGCTGGACAGAAGTCATGCAGGGGAAAAATGACTTGAGGAGAGGAACCACTCTGTGGTCCCCCATCTTTGGGGACTGAGGAACTGAAACACTAATATTAGCAGGACCCATCTTTTTTTTTTAGCAGTTCAGTTTGTGAGTCACCCAGGGATGCTAAGGGTGATTATTCAGCCACTCTCCGTGATACTTTTCAAGTGCTTTCCTGCTGAAAACTTTTCTTCTCACCTTTTTGTTGTCATGTTTTCCCTTACTTTGGCCTTTTTTATGTTGTTTTGTTCCCTGGTAGGAGATGGGGCTACCACTCTTGTCAAAACACATGAATAAATAAATAAACCTTCCAGGAGTTTAATACAAAAGAATGCTGGTTGCATGTGGGCAGCTGCGATCAGAGTAACAGCATTGAAAACAGCAGGTAAATGCATGATAAAACTGGCTAAAATGGCTGGGAGGTGTCCAGGTGGCAATATTAGTAGAAGGACTCAGAGACTCTTTGAAAACACCTTGAAATCCAAGGTACAGAACATTTTGATAGCTATTTTTGAAACATATGAACAGTACATTTGCTTTTCCTTCTTTCCATGTGCCTATTCTCTCTTAGGATTCTTCTGTGGAGAAAATCCCTTCCTGAACTCTTGCTATAATCATCTGTCTTCTGCTTCACTTCTGATCACATGCAAACCAGACCCTCAAACTATATTAACAGCTTTGATACAGTAGCAATAGCTGAATGATACGGGAATATATCAGATCAGCATTTTTCTCCTGAAACAGTTCTCTAGGAAATCATGAGTTTAAAAAGTAGTGAAAACTTCTGCAGAAAAAGACCCTCCTGTTTTCCTCAGGCTTGGGGATGTTTAAAAGCAACCGGAAAAATTCCCTGAATTTTTCTACAAAAAGCAAATGATTGTTTGCAGGCAGCTGCCGCCAGGACAGAGAGCTCTTGCTGTGCAGCCGGGAGCAGGTAGCTGTCAAGTGGAGAAGGGATACGAGCTCTCTCTGCTCCTGCCTCCCTCACCTCCACCTCCCTCCTGGCTCTGCTGGGTCAACAGTGAGGATTGAAGGGAAGGGCTCCATCCGCTGTCGTCTTTGCTTTTTCATTAGGAGCCTGACAACCATGGCGTCTAGATTCAAACACTTTCAGCTTTAAATTGGGGGATTCTAACATCCTAAATATGCAGAGAGGTAGTATATATAAGCCTGTCACTCAGAGCAAGAGGGTATCCACAGGAGCCTTTGGGTCTAGAAAGGCATGGATGCACAAAATGCAAGACATATTATTGATGATTTTCTTCTATTTATTCTCAGACCAATGTGAAGGAGTTTAAGGGCTGAATTCATTCTTAGCTGTGCACTAGAAGTCGACGGAGTTAGACCAGGACTGTGTTTGGCAGTATTTCCATATCCTGCAATTCAGCATGGAATATGTAATCATCTGACAGAGGGTTCAGTATGTTTAGTTGTATAACTGCTAGAACAGATAAAGGATCAGCCAGGCAAACAGTGAAATATGAAAACGGTTCTCGTAAAAACATCCCAGCCTTGGGGCATGCATCTGCCAAGACTACTCCGTGGTGACATGAATGGACATAGCATTTAACTACTCTCCAAGAGGAGAGAGGATTACAAGGAGGTGGGGAAAGCAGAAGAAGCCAGAGCAACCCTGCCAACAATAGCAGGTTGCAATACTTAATCTCAGTGCTTGTGCCAATGCGCTTCGAAGCTGCTGTTGTTTTTATGAGGAAAAATGCAGAAAAGACTAATCTGTGTATTTATGTCTGTCTGGAAATGTTATAAGTGCCGTGTGGTCATTCTGATTCCAGAACCAACGGGGTCGGTATTCCCAGGATGGGGAGACTTGGACAGGGTGCCAGAACTCAGCGGCTACACGTGGGACCGAAAGCAGAGAGAGTGAGTAAATGGAGGGATTCAGTAAAGTGGGAGACAAACCAGGAACTCTACCCACACTTCCAAATAGCAGAATTTTCTGGGGCTGTTTCAGCTCAGTGCTACAAATTGTATGCCCTTGAGAAGTTCTAGAGCATCATCTTCAGCCCTTTCATAACAAGCTTCCCTATTATGCAATTATTTTGCTCATTTGTTTTCTGGTATGACTGTAACTGATAGTGTTATTTTGCAGGAGTTTATGCTAGTGAGGTATGCTAGAGCAAGCATCCTGCATGCCATGAGCTTTAATGAACACACAGGACAAGTTCAATAAAGGGGCAGTGGTAGCATGAGCTTCCTTTCATGCCAATATTTCCCTGTGTTTGCCAGTATAACATTATTTAGCAGAAGGGACTGCAGCTTATCATCTACTCTTCTTTCTGTTCCCAACTACAACAGAGCATTTATTGAAAAAATAAAATGGATTTTTAATGGTGGCTACTGTGGTTTGGGCGTTGGTGTCATGTCTTTCTCTTGACAGTGACAGCAGAAGTCACAAATACAGTGCTGATTTTTTGTGGGCACTGGGATCTGTATGCACATCACAGGCACATCACACAGGTTATCAAGCAGTATCGGTACAGGGCAGGCTTAATGTGACAGATATCTGTGTCCTGTTCCTGTTTCTTATCTACTGCCGTGACCGCGGGATGCTGGGGAGTGGGTGCGTTGGTGTCAGGTTATGTCACTGGTGACAGAGCAAGAGGGAAGCAGGTTTTCTGCTGGCTGTTTGAAAGATCTGCAGGAAAAGTGGATTTGGATTCATCGGGACATGCATTCCCTGCGGAAGGTGGAGGAATAACACAGATGATTTCCTGCTACTTCGTACTACTCTTTGGTTACCCAGAACCATAATACACTGATCTGTCTTTCCTATCTGATCCTGCCATGGTAGTCTCCATGCTGTCTAAGGGTTTGTTTGATAATGTGTCTCTGGTGGTTTGTACGGTTTTGCTTTAATCCAGCTAAAGCTTAGCTCTGTTTGACTGGTAAAAGACAGTGACATGTAGGAGTAAGGCTTCTTTGGCTTTCTTTGTTGGGTAGGACAGATATTTGGCAGCTGAGTTTCCCAGGGACCTAGGGATTAAAGTGAACCTCGAGTTTCTTTCTTAGAAGTATCCGTCACTCCAAACTCAACATTTTTCTCCTATATAAGCTATAAACTACTGCAGGGGAGAAACGTTTTCCAGATGACAGTACTCCATAAATGGTGTTGTAGGATGTTGGTTATCTGTGATGGGAGCGCACATCTGTGCAATACTCATGGGATGTCTTTTGACAATGAAATGTCATTTCTGAGAGAAATGAAATGTGTGTGGATAGGTAAGAAGGTGAAAATTAACATGATCCTTGTCTAAAACATATTTATTTGAACTTCAAGAAAGATTTCTTGGTGAACTGGGCTAAATCTGGGTGAACCTGAGCCTTCAATGGTTTGCTTTCATTAGATGGATCTGTAAAAGCTTTGATCCTTAATGGCTCTATATCTGTTAATGTTCCTACAAATTTTTAAGGAATGGGAAGAGCATTTCCACTGTAGTAGTGTCATATTTTGAAGTTCACTCAAGTTCGTGACCTTCCAGATCCAAATCTGGTTGTTTGGTGTGGCTGCCTTACACAGCAAAAAGGAGATTATGGAAGTGCCTTGTGCTAATGGGAGTTTCAGCTGAGGTGGAAGACCAAAACACTTCCTTTGGAAAAGGAGTAGATAACAAGGAAAATGAATGTTCATCAATGTAAGTGCTTCAAATACAGATTCCCACATGTTTTGCTGTAATTTGCCTTGATGATTCTGTGGAAGCCATTTTTCTTCTCATGTTATCTGGGATCAAATCTCTCAAAGATACAGGATGCTGTGGAGAAGGAGAAACTGTCCTTCAGATGAAAAAAACCAGTCCAAGCAACAAATAAATAAACCTTGCTCTCGTGTAGTCGGATGCTGATACTGCATACCTAAAGCTGTAATATCATATGGTTGGATATGATATATCCATATTCCAACCATATCAGAGTGGTTGGAATGCTTACACTGGTGTCCTTGCCAAATTTCTCCTGGGCAAATTACTATCCATCTTCCTAAATCCTCTTGGCAGTTTCTACTAGAGAAAGAAAAAAGGTTTGCCATGTGCTGAGGCCCTGGACTGCAATTAGGTCTGGGCCCATCCGCTGTCTCTGTGCATGCTCCCTGTCTGAGAAGGGCAGAGTTTACATGCTCTGTGGGTCAGTTGTCCACCAGGCCGATAACTTTGGATGGGTGATCAAGGAATATATTATGGAGAGGCTGAAAGACTCTCTGGTGAGGTGGGCCTTAGCAGATGAAAGTCTTCCTCATCCCCTGTTCTAGACACCTGCGGGCTGCAACCGTAACAGCTTCAACCCTCACTTGCATTTTTTCCTTAGAGGCAGTTGCATTTCACTGCTATTATGGATGGGTGAAAAAACTCTTGCAAGCATGTAGCACAAATGAGTTGTATGAGTGCCATAGTACATGGAAGAAATGTGAGTCATAAATCATCATTAACATCTGCTGGAAAACATATCTGTGCCCCAGCAGTTGTAGGTTACTCTGTCAGAGCACTTGACACAAGACCCATGATTGGCGTTGTTTGGGACACAAGTCCGTAAAGATTGAGACTGCTAATGGCTGCTTTAACAAGCATGTCAGTTTTGGCTTAATGAATTCGTTAATATCAAGCAACTTTCTTCCTCCAAACAATGGTGTTGGTAATTCACAAGCTGTTATTCTTGGAGCCCCACTTTAACAAAAGCCAGCCTCTCTGTCTGAATGTTGCTGCTTTCATATTTTATTGCAGAAATTACACAAAAATATTTGGCTTGTCTAATGAGGGCTTGACGATATAGTATATATTGCTGAAAATGTGTCAACGCATTATTCCTACAAAAATAAACTTTTGTGTTTTTTTTCCTTGTCCGTTGGCATTTTGCTAGTTCAAACTGGGGAATACGGGATGTCTGTGTAACTTGTCTAATAATACAAAACAAATGATACGGGTGTAATGCTGGTATTATCAGGGCTACGTAGATCGTTCCTTTGCACTTACGCTTGTTTTTCTCCCTCTTTAGATCTATAGATTTAGATTTGCACACTACATTAGACTATGCTGTTGGCATCTGTAGTTTCAAAGGCTTTAGGAACACGGGATTTGAACTCCCTGAATGTCCTTATTAATCCATGTTCTTACATGTGCTAGATCATGCGATTTGTTTTGCAAGAGGCCTTTAGGGCCAGGAAAGCTTATTGTGGTTATCTAATCTGACCTATTTCATTACGGAGGTCACTGAAGAGCCCCCACAGGATTTCCTGCAGCTGGGAGAGAGAGTACTTGAAGAAAGTTTTCCATCATGATCAGAGATGGCTGAAGGTTTTTTGGCAGTGTAGGCAAAATTTCCTTTCAGGGCAGCAGCAGAATGGGTTGTGAGAGGAGGAGGGCTGGAAGGGGCCAGGGGATTTCAGGAGATGGGTGTGAGGATGCTGGGACAGGTCAGGAGGACTCCAGTAGGCAAGTGTGAGATCATTGAGATTTTGGAGACCACAAGTGTCAAACAGGCTTAGGAAAAATCACAGACTGCAGAGAAGATATGGTTATGATTAAGGTTATTTTTTGACAGGTGTATGATTCAGGAGGAGGTCACAGGGCCAGGTGGTTTGAGGTAGAATCTTTTCAGGTAGCAGATTGAGAAGAAAGCTCATGGTTTCCAGAGAGGAGATGGAAGTGATGAAACTTTTGGGAGAGGTCTGAGTGGGGGGTGGGAGGGATTTGAGAGACATGGGAAGTTTGAGGTGGCTGTTGTTTGAGATAGGGATCCCACCACTTCCCCCTCACCCTGTCCGATCCCTTCCCCTCTGGACTTCCCTTACAGCTCCCCCACTTTGGAGGGGTGTGAGCCCCACAGCCCCAGCTGTGCTTCACATGGCAGCCACCCCCCCAGGTGAGAAACACACCCCTATTTGTGCAGTTCCTATTTGTCTTACTGTGCCTAGGGGACTAAAGCAAATGGATGAGGAGGGGGCTGCAGGCAGGCACAGGGCTGGAGGGGAGACCTGGGGAGTGGTCCTTCCTGCTTCTGCTGCCAGGAGCATCAGGATGGGGCATGAGCTGCATCCCTCTCCAGCTGTGCCCCCACCTTCAGTCCCACTCCTTCCCTTGGGGCAGGAACAGGGCATCACCCCAGCATCCAGCTGAGCTGTGCTGTGGCTCAGAAGGACCTTCCCTCTTTTCTGGCACTGCACGAGAAAGACAGCTTCTGGATCCCCCCTTCCCACCGCTTGGGGCTCAGCTCTGCTGACTTGTGGCTGTGATTTGGCTCTGATCTTAGATAAAAGCCACACAATGGTGGAAAGTCTACCAAGGCTCTTGGTTTCAATGAGTGTTGTGAAAAACGTACACTGCTTTACTAGTGCTTACAGTGCGTGCAGTGCTTTACTATCTATTTACCCTCAGAACTCTGGGAGAAAAAGAAATGGAGCAGAAGAAAAGTGCAAGTTTTGGCAAGGCTGGTCGACTGCTGGAAAAATGGATGGCAAAAAGGGCTTTTCTCTAGACACAAGGTTAGAAACACAGGGCAGAAGAAAAGAGAAAAAGCTGACATGAATTGGATTAGGCAGCTAATGAAGGATTGAAGCAATATATTATATTGCTACTGTGGAGGAAAACAAATACCTTCCTCCCAGAGATGAGAGATGAGGAAAGAAGTGGATATTTGTTCAGTGTAGAGTGCAAAAAGCTGATGGTTGTCCTGTTGGAAAACAGGATTGTTGGCTCTGTGAGGGGGAAAGTGTGGAGCAGTTAAGACTTTCAAACCTGGACTGAAGATTTATAAACTGTTCTTGTAAAAAGAAAGGAGAATTTTGCTTTGATAAACAGAATTTGTCAAATATATCTTTTGTGTCCGGTTTGGTATTCTCTGTCTGACACCGGCCCAGACCTGCTTTTTCAGAGGAAGTCAGTGTGTTTTGTGTAACACACACACACAGAGTAGCTCAGTCTTGTGGAGGGGAGTCAGGCCAGACATGGACACCTAAGTCCAATTTTGTTTGCTGACAACCTCTAATACAGTCATTGCCTCTGTACGCTCCTTTTTTACTAGCCATGCTGCTTGACCTATAACTGGAAGCAAAGTTAGTGCATTGAGGGCTTTCTGAAGGACTGTTCATTTCATGACACAGAGAAAACCCCACAGAATAAGGGGGCAAGAAGAGACCGTAGAGCTAGACAATACAATTGCTTGTCGGATGCCAGACTGAGCAAGCCAGAACAAAGGGGTGTAACCTAAGAAGTATAGGAGAACAAAATAGGATGCTCCTGTGTCTGCTCACCTGGTTTATTACTAGCAGAGAAATACAGAGATGTCATTTTCTGAATGGAAATGAAAATCAAAATGGCTTTTTTTGAGAACCGATCCAGGTCCTGGGAGAATATTTGCACAGCTCCATCTCTCAGGAAAACTGCTGCTGGTGGCAGTGTGTTTCCTTCAGCAGCTGAAGGAAAGGGAGTTATGGAGTAATCAGGTTGTCCCAAGTGAGGAGTAGGGGTCCGGCCAGCTGTTTTGGGTGTGCTGTGGGGCCATTACACATCTGGATGCACTAGGTGGCAGGGTCTGCCTGCGACAGTGAAACGCTGTGGGGATGGTGTTTGCATGGGACAGAGCAGCAGGTGGAGCGCATATTTCCTCGGAGATGCCAAAAACGAGTCCAAAAGATCTCTATCTAAAGATGGTATGCAATTCATTATCAAATGCAAAACAGCCTTCTCAGGCATAGTTCACTGATGAGCAAGAGACTTACATTTAGTTGATTGAGAAGGGAAAAGGGGAGCTTTGCTACCAAAATGTCTGCGAGGCTTGTCTTCAGGTAGAAAAATAACACTGTGGGAAACAGCTTAGTGACTTCTTCCTCTGCCCTTTTGATATTCAATAAATTTAAAACTGAATTGCTTGTTAAGTCCTGGGCAGGCAGAGATACGTGTTTGCTCTGATATCCTGCACTTGGCCTGACAGAAACAGCATTTGATTCTTGCTTGGAAACTGTGCTCAAGAGGAGCAAACTGCAGGTGCATGCAAAGGGAGGGTCTGCTGGTCAGTGGGGACAGGACCCGAGGTCTTCTCTGCCAAAAGCCTGACCTATTATGAGTTGTCTTGATCCAGGGGAGGGCTTTTTGTGAAGAGAAGGTTGTTAGAGATGCTGGAGGCAGCTATGAGAGATGAGCAAAAAGAGAAATCATACCCCTGCTTCTGCAGAGGGGGATACTGAGATTACGTGATTTGCCCACAACTACATGGAAAGTTAATAGCAGGGCCAAGACTGGTGCCAAATGAGCTCCTTGGAGCCCTGCACTTGGATGGTCCAACCATATCTGGCATGAAAGCAGGTGTAAGCTGCTTTCTGAGGTATGGGCCAAAGACGTTGACATTGACTGACAAAAGGAAGATCAAACTTGTGAATAGCAATAAACCTGACTGCAGTATTTGAATGTGCTCACCCTGAAAGTGTACTTTGCTGGGGAGACAGCTCCCATTTTTCTCCACCGTAAAGCACTGTGGTTTTCAGCCTCCTCTCTACGGATTGCAAAGGTCACATGTTAGGTATACATTTTCTATAGGAGAACCATGCCTCTGCTGGGAAAGTGTTAGGGATCTCCAAGTCAGATTTCCAAGTCAAAAAAGCTTGAAAACCACCAGTGTGGTTGTAGACTTCTCCCTTTGTACTTCAGAGGCATAAGTGTAAAAGACAGGCCCAAACCAAAATGGGAATCTTCATCCTCTGTCCCTGTGAGGGAAACTGAAAGGTCTCTTTTTTGTAAATTGAACAGACTAACAGCATGAATCCAACCTGGCGTTTTTAATTTTAGGCAATGACTAAATGTACTTTAGGTCATGATTTCATACGGACTTCAGTTGTTTTGGCTCTTCTCTGACAAGCAAATAGTTAAAATAAAAACATTGGCAGGTGGTGGACAAGACTCAGACACACTGTCCCTTTATGTATTTTTTCTGAAGAATCCATCTATGAAAAGGCAATGTTGCTTTTTCCCACTGCTAAATTTGCAGAGTATGCTTTCTGTTTCATGTAGGTTGCAGTACAAATTGGCTCGTTCTTTCCCATAGCAGCCTCTGATCTATTGGTCTTGTTGCACATAATTAATTTTGTCTGTCATCATCTGATCCCTCTTCCCACATCACTTGCTGCTTATACCACTGAAATTACAGCCATTGTTTAATTTCTTCTGATCTACAAAATATTGAGAGAAAGTATCATTTTCCCTTCAAGATCCATCCTGACCAAAACCTATGTTTGATTTGGTATACTTGGACTGACAAATAAAACCACAGGTAAGAAAAATAAACCTACGGATACTTCGCCAGGTAAGCAAAGGAAGAAAGTAAAGCTGCCCTGTTCCCTGCTTTCCTTTTCTTGTAACTGAAAAGGAAACTTTCAGAGGGCTATAATTCAGTGGAAGCACCTTATGGCATATAGTCAAAGGGGGCAACATTCATTGCCCTGCCTATATTTGAGGACCATAGAAAGGGACTATCAAAGAGGGGGACCTCAGCTTCCTGATATGATGTGGAGCCAGCTGTGGTGTTTGCTTTTGGTGGGGAATGGAGCAGGGGCTGCATTCCTGATTGTCCTCAGACTGTGCAGTGAGAGCTCAGGGTTGCTGCTGCCTCCTGAAGTCTGTCTCTCTGCACAGTGGCTCCAGCGTACGCCAAGGGCCTGACGGGTTATACACAGGGGTCATGCAGGTCCGTCGGGTCATGCCCTGAGTGCCGAGTGCTTCCAGTACAGTGAGCTTTTACTGCTTGGAGTCCATAAATATGCCCTCATAAAAATTGGCATAAAATTTGGGCAACCTTCCAAAGTAAGGGCAAAGCAAATCCTCCCGAGCTGAAGAGCTGCATTTCAGCTGTGTGTGACCACTTGTGCATTAACTCTACACCTCTGGCTTTTTCACTGCTTCACTAGATTCTCCTTTCGTTGGCAATTATCGGCTCTTTCCTCTCCGCTTGCCCCAGTTAGTCGTGCCTCCTTTTCTTTTATTGGCTGATTCCACTTCCCCCACCTCCTCTTGCCCAAGTTTTTTCATCCCATCTTTCCTCTGGTGCCTTACCAAGATCTTTTGCCAGTTAGAGTTCTCTCTTCATTAACAGCGCCCAACACTCATCTTGCCTCCTTCCAGCAGATGAGCCTGGAAGAGGCCAAGGCAAGGCTAGGAATGGCAATCCAAGTGCACCATCAAAACACACAGAATTAGCACATATGAATCAGTGAACAGTTTTGCCACCAAACTCTGGCCCCAGGAATGAGAGAGCACTGGTAATCACGGGAGACAGAGTGTTTTTGGCAGTGTAGGGGAATGAGATCTAGTCAGGGCTTTCCAGGTACTTGCAACATACGGTTTTATTTCCAAGGGCTCTGTGAAGAGAAGACACAGAGGAGGGAACATGGACAGCCTAGGGTGATGCATATCTGTCTATAGGGGGACAAGCGTGATTTTCTAACCCACATTTACAATGGCCTGTCTATCAGTTCAAGGAGCAGTCTGCTGCCCTAAGAGTAGCCTGAGCTGGTATCTAAATACAGCAGGTGGACTTTCCTCTTTTAAATGCTTATTTGTTTCCAACAATGGTTCCACCAGACACCAGTCAGCCTTGACCAGGCTGGGTTCACTCAGCAAGTACCTTAACTCAATCACTTGTTTTTGGATTGTCTGAAAGAAAAAAAAAAGAGAAAAAGAAATCCCAGGAAAAGTGAACAGTTCTGAGAATGATGGTTGTTTGCTATTTCGCTTCAATTTTATATGAACTATTTGGGTTGGCTACAGTGGAGCTGCCAGGTGGCTAAACATGCCGAGTGAGTGTGGTCAGTGCTTGGGACACGCACTGTGCTCAAGGCATCCAAAAAATTACTCCTGACCTTCATTTAGTCTGCCAATCACTGCAGGCTGCCCTTACATCACATTTTTCACTAGCCAGTAACAGATTCATAGAAGTTAGGGATGGAAAAGACCCGTTAGGTCACGCAGTCCATTTCCCCCCTCCCTCCCCTCCGCTCCCTGAAGGTCAGCCCAGGGCTGTTCCCTACAGCGTATTTTCTAGTGCTTTGTCCAGTCTTATTTCAAATGACTCACGTGGTGGGGCTGCCAGCAGTTCCCTCTGGGAGCCTACTCCACAGTCTAATGGGCTTCATTGTTAATTTTTTCCTGATTTCTAGCCTAAAATATCCCTTTGCTAGTTTTGTCCCATTACCCACTTGCACCACCCTCAACAGTTCCTCTCCTTCCTCCTTACTAGCAGCACTGGCACTCCACACTATTAAAGCACCAGTTAGCTGAGAATTCAAAAGCATTTTGCAAAAAGTAGTCGTTATTGCTTCCTTTATAGCCATTGCAAAAAGAAGAAGTTAAGGAGCTGGGAGAGAAAGTGAGTGGTGACTGGAACCAGACACAAAACTCACATCTCCTAGCCCATTTCATGGCCTTTGTGGATAAAAGCCTGTTCTCACCTCTCCAGTCAAATTTATATGCAGAGAGTTGAAAACGAGCAGAGAAGAGAAGGGCGGATCTGAGGTTTTCATACTGATCACAGCAATCCCTTGACACTTCAGTTTATTGGAGTGGTGACTGGGAAGAAGGCTCAGCATCTTTTTCTACTCCCTCATCTTCTCCAAAAAGATTTCTTATTGCTGTTTGGACTTAGCAATATTCAGGGCATTTGTTTTGAATGGGATGAGGCAGGTTGCCAGTATATTCTGACTAGATAACATCCCCAACCCAATTTCTGGATGTAAACAGATACCATAGTAGACTGACTCCAGCTCCAAGCTTCACAGCTGGGCCTTGTCTCTAATGATACATTGAACCAAAATCCCAGCTCCAAACAGGCACAGTATCAGATAGGGATTTTGAACCTTAAGCCTCTGTCTGATCAAAGAAGAGATGCTTTCTCAAATAGCTTTCATCAAGTGTTTTCAAAATTACTCTGACCTTTTAGACCAGGTCTTATTTCCTGGGAGACCTTTGCAAAGGTGCTTACTGAGTTAAGTTGAGCAGTAAAACTGTAATAATGCGGTCCTAGGTTTATCGTAGCTCTTGTATTAATGCTCTTTGAAGCAATCTGAAGTGGCATGAACCCAACCTGCAAGGTCCCTTGAGGACTGGGCCCTCAGAAACTAGAGATGGAAGAGACCTACAGAATTAGCTCATCCTGTTCATTCCCCCGCCAATACAAGTCTGTTCCCCACGGTACTTTTTCCAGTGCTGTGTCCAGACGGATCTTATTTTTAAATGATTCATATGATAGGGTTTCCTCCAGTTCCATTGGTGACTGGATGGTTGCCAGAACAATTTTTTTTTCCCCTTACTTTGACTTTGTGTCTTCGGATTCATCCAGAATTTTGAGGTCTGCAATTTGTACTGAGCATTAACTGGCAGTAGAATGAGTAACTGCACAGAAAACTTCAAGAACTTTATCCTGGTTTCTTGAAACAAACAAATCCCTGACAGAAGCCAAGAAGAGTGTTGTTTCAGTGAGACTGGGCTGTCAGTGAAAGTTGCTTGTGAAGGACAGATGTGGGTTGGTTTGAAAACACCTATCCAAGCCTTTGCACTGACATCAGTGGTAACGCTGAGGTTTATATCCTAGCTGTTGAACTCTCATGGCTGGTGACTGGGATTGCTTTCTTCTCTGAATTTACGCTGACATCTGAATTTCAGGGGAGTATGCTGGGCCTATAGTCAGACAGTGTTGGCCAAGGAGCGTGGAAGGAGTGGGGTTGCCCAGGCACATCGCTGTGAGCGTGGCTGCTTGCTTTGCCATCCCATGTCCTAAACACTTCAGTTACTTACTGCCACAAGCTGTTCAACCTCCCGTGTCACTTGTCACTGTCCTGAACACTGTTTGGAGTCCTTGGACATGGATGGCCGTGTCCTTAGAATCTCATCTTTCACGAAGAATAAATTACTACCTTTAAAAACAGTTGGGACGAGCAGCGCAACCAGATTTTCTGAGGCCTTCAGTGCTCATCTGTGGACAGCCACTGCCTCAAAAGGGCAAAGGCTCAGCATTACTCACTGCAGACCAAGAAAGAACTGAAACTAGCAGCAAGACTCCCACTTTGAAAGGGCCAAGATTTCACCCCTCGTACTTTCTCTTCCTTTCAGAAGCCCTTTCTCTGTTGCCTTTCCACACCTTTTTCTTTTCCCTTTATGGATGCTTCATTTTGTAGGTGGGATGTGGCCTCTGCCTTCAGGGAGTGCTGCATGTATAGCTGCAGCTATGGGTAGGTAATGCTTAAAGCCAATACTGCCAACAGGAGCCTGGTCTGGAACTTCAATCATTTCTGCAGCGTAGCCTGCAGGCTGATGAATCCCCTGCAATGGACACCTACTGGAAAATATGAGAGATTTGGAGATAGTGTAGAAAAGACCAGAGAAGGAGAGTATGAAAGAAGATGACAGAGCTCAGAGCCACCTCTTCAGGAAGCACACTTGTCCCAGAGTCCCTCGGAGCTTGCCTGCCCTCATCCATCACAGGAGCCATCACCACCCTCTCCAGCATGGAATTACCTCTGGAGGTAGGGCTTGGTCCTCCACCTCTTCACACTGGACCCTGAAATCCTGGGCCCAGACCTATTTCCTCCTGGCCAATTAGAGATTTATTTTAAATCGCCTTTAAATCGCCAGACATCACACTTTACTGAAGGACAAACTGTGCTCTGGGATGAATAACCTTAGAAAAAGACCTGGGTTTCACCAGCATTGTTATTTACTTTTACTTAAAGGAGTGGCAAAACCTAATTTCTTCTCCTTTCTGCTAGCCAACTGCAATAGTCCTATCTAATGAGATCTAACAGCACTTCATCTTCCTGCATGTTCTCTCGGAGATGTCTACATGTGGTTCTCATTCTTTTTTTCCTGTGGGCTTTTCTTAGAGCCTGGAACAATTTGTCTATCACTGTTAGGCTGTCACTGACTTTTGTCCCATAGGAACAAAAAGTGGGATCCAGATAGGTTCGGAGAGATGATGGTCAAGTGAATTCTAACAGGGGACAGTTGTGTGCACTGGATTATGCTACACATGACCTGTGTGCTTTTTTTTTTCACTTGCATAGCTAAAATGTGTGACCTTAAGATAGGGAGCTGCTGTCCTAGAAAATTCTTGCCACTCTTCAGTTAAAAAGGCTTTTGTTACGTAGAGGAAAGAGTCATGAGGCAACCTGTATTGTTTAGCAGGAGTAAAATTATGATTATAAACACTTTCGTCTGGAAATATATTGTGCTGTTGCCAGATAATCTGCAGAATAAAAGTGTTATTCATTCAGCAGCGACTGAAATGAAAGACTGGCTGTAGAGTAAATAACATGAATTCTGACACAAATTAGTCAAAGCAAGGTAATTAGAAATCAAAGTTGGAAATTGGCATGGAGGAATTTAGTCCAGTTCTTTCCGTACTGCAGGTGACTCTAGATACTTTTAACCTGTAGTATATTTCATAACAACCTGACCCAGTGAATGCATTTGATGTCATTGCCTGCAAGGGTAGCCTCTGGTTGGCACCAACTCATGTCGTCATCCACATGGCGTGGGTTACAACTTCAAATCTCCTTCCTGCTCCCCAGGAAACCCACCGCTCCATCAATAGTGGTAAGATATCACAGCTAAGATCTGTGCACTTAGATTATTTAGCTTTTCCATGTGTAGGAAACAAATCACATTTACTTTTTTTAGATTAAGCTACAGTCCAAATGTCAATCACACTGCAGACAGACAGGAGATAAAAAAGTGATCCAGTTTCATAGCTACAGAATACAAACCAGAGATAACCTTTATTTTTTTTAAACCATCCCACACAGCTCAATTTTAATAAACTTCAGGGTAAAGTGAAGGAATAATTTATTTTATCTGGCATGTAACTGATTAAAGTGAATTTGTTTTTGGTCTGTTTATTTATAACACCACCAGTATTGTAGATATGATGGGTTAAAAATTTTGTGTCAAAATTGTTTTTGGATGAAAGTTTTGCTTTTGACAGAGCAATTTATTTTGGTGAAAAAACGATCACTCTTGGGAAAAAGTTTCCCCTGAAAAATAGCATTTTGGCTGAAAACGGATTTTTTTTCATTTTTCATTTTTTGATGAAAAGTCAGAATTTTCCATGGTGAGAAAGGAAAATTCCAAGTAGCTTCAGCATGAGGTATTTTATAGATAGGCAAGAAATAATCCTGCCTCAAAGGGAATATAATATAAACTGACAAAAATCTAAGAAATTTGGATCAGTAATTTTGAAGTTACAAAAGTTTAAATTCAGCAGCTTTTCATATGCTTATTAGAACTTCTCCAGTGATGTGTTTTTAATGCCTCAATTTGGGATTACCCATCTGAGAACATCTCATTCCAGTTGCAAAGTCCTTTTCCACAGTGTTTAAAGTCAGTAGAGAGCATGAGATCATCCAGTTTGGCCTCTTTACGTATAACTCAGTTAACCCCTTTCTGAGCCCAAAAGTCATGATTGGCCAAGTCACAGATAGCAGTAAAGAGCCCAAGCTTTACTTTCAGGCAGTTCACCTTTCTCATGTGTTGTTTCTTCTGTTGTTCGATCTATCTAAGAATTAAAAATAATTAAATACTTAACTGAAAATTTGTTTTGTTTTGACTGTTGGCAATAGTTGTCTTTGTGTATTCTGGGAGATTGAAGGTCACTTTTGAAATCCATTACTTTATTCTCATAAAGTTGTGGATACTATCATCAACTTACCAAAACTTTAATGATCGTTAATACTATATTGATGGTATATGCAGTAGAGTTCTTCAGTCTCTGCCTGTGCTTGTTGAGCATGGGAGGAGTAGGGAAAAGGGTGGTGCAATGTTCTTTAAAAATGTCAGAATTTTATTTGGTTTAGTGGCTTTGGCCCCACCAAAGATACAGGAGGAATTTAATCTTCTTAGAAAATATCATCTTAACATGTTTCTCAGGGCTGCAGCAGCATTTTTTGCCACAGCTTGATGCTGGGACTTCAGCCTGGCCCATTCCAGCTTTAAAATCCATCTCAGAACTGCTGCTTTCCAGAAGAACATTCCTGTTTTATAGGAACAGCCCACTTTTTTTCTCCTTAGACATATGAATTTATGAAAAGCCTTTTCTTTGAGTATACCCAGATTACCTAGCAGTTCAGTTCACTTTGGTTGTCCTCTCCCCAATTTTGTCTGCCATTCCAACTGTCTTTACATCATCCACAAAAATCATCAGCAGTAATTTTATATTTCCTTTCAAATACTTGAGGATAGTATGGTGTAAGTCTCAGGTTTATGGCCATCATTTTGTGACCCTCCTAGAGACAGCCCTATTTAGTGACATTACTTGCAAATACTTTGAGGTGTATCAGTCAGCTAATTCTCAATATATTTTGTATGCAGTTTCTTAGTACTATATACTGCTGATTTTTATATCAGAATGTTGTGTGGTACCAAGTCAAACACCCTATAAAATTTTATTACGTCTACACAGTTACATTTATCCAAAAAAAACTTCTTAGAGAATGAACTCAAGTTTGTTTAAGCAACACTATTTTCCAAAAAGCATTTCATGTTGTCTGGTATTCATTACATTATTCTCCTTTATTTTGTTATCAGTTAAATTCCATATGTGCTTTTTTATTCTTTTGTTTGAGGTTGATGTCAGGATAATCAGTATTGTAACTCTGGTAGGTACAGTTTGCCCCTCTCAAATGTTTACACAAGGTGGTCATTCATCTGGTGTTTTCAGACTTCTTTGGTATTCCGGGATTTAGTAAAAATAAGCAACAAGTGAGCAGTGATTTCTTTAGGCAAGTCCTTTAGGACTCCTGGGTTCAAGTTATCCAGGCTGATGTCTTTAAAATGTGCATCCTTAGTAGATATTATCTAATTCCTTCTTTTGGACCCTTTTTCTCTCTCTTTGAAATAAAATTTTTTTAATCATACTAAGGTGATTAAAATACATCATGGTCAAGCAGAAAACAGATATTTATTTAATTTTTCTTTGTTTTCATTATTGTTATTAAGAATTTTGCCTTTGTCACTGAGAAATCTGCCTTCATTTTCTTTGATCTCAATATATCTAACTTCTGACAACTAGTTTTGCTAACCAAGACTTTTACCTTTAGGACCCTTTGCCCTTTTTACACATATTCTACTCTTTACATCTGCTAATCTGTATGGTTCTGTTTGTGTTTGATATCTTTTCCCATTTCCTGAATAACACTTCTGAAATTCAAGCATTCAGTATATCACTGAAGCAAGGCAAGCTTTCAGGCAATGTTGTCTTTTTTGTTGATCATATGCTTTCTGGTCATCTAACAAGTTCTTGAAGAACTCTCCATTGTCTCATATTTTTTGTCTACATTTTCTACATGTTAGGAAATTTCTCTTATAATTTTCCCAATGTCAGAAGATATCTGTTTGGAAATACCCAAGTATTTTTGTTATTTGGACTGTACTGTGTTTGCCTACTTGAAATGAATAGAAACTGGTCATGACCTGCAGTTCCTGATCAAGTACTCTTTTACTGTTCAGAATTCAATTCACCTTTATCCATCGTAAAGAGTTACCACATACAAATACCTCATGGATTTGTTTCCCTTTAACAGGCAGCTGCTTCATCACTCCCTTTTTTCTTTTGACGTTTCTGGTGGCTCACAGCCTTCTGCTCTCCTCAAAAACTTCCTTTGGACCTTGCTCATTTCATTGACCCATCAATGTTCAGGATCCAGCATTTCTGGCATATCAAAACTCAGTTATGAGCTATCAGAGATCTGAGTTAACTTATTTATCTGATTTCTCTTATAATATTATCTGATTTCTCTTGTAATATTATCTGATTTATCTTATAATAGGTCGTGGTTATACAGCAATACTTCCATTATAAAATTACTTTCTTCTGGTGTGGTCAATAGGGACTGCAGCTCCACAGATTGAAAATTCCCATTTAAGGCAATGTGCTCAGTCAACTAGGGAAAGCTAAATTTAAGACGTCTCTGTTAAGCCTGTTGGGTCTTTCTGGTTAACGAAGTACAGAAACCTTTATATTCTACCTGCTGAAGCAGTGAGATTTATGAATTCACCAACAAATGATTCATAGGTTTAAAAAATAAAGTAAGCAAAAACTTCCTATAATTAATTACTGAAGTGCTAAGACTGAGTAGCTGGCGCTCAGAAGGTAAGACATTCCAGAGTTCGGATTGTTGTTGCGAATTAACTCTGTTGCCTGCAAATATGTGTTTTCTTTTCTAGTTTCTCTTTACTTGCAGCCTTTACTTGCAGCATAACTGTAACATATTAAAGGAGCATGATGTGTAACATAACCAAGTTAGAGATGAATTGACAAACAAAACAATTTAAAATGCTCACAGTTTAATGAGACTTGGGGTTCATAGATTTTGGGGCTGAAAGGGGCCACTGTCCCAATTTGTCTGACCTACTGTGTGACAAGGGCCACCTAATTCCAGGCAGCAGTTTTGCAGCGTGAGGAACTGGAATTATTTTACGCTGAGCCAAGTGAATGATACTGTGGCCGATAACTTGCTGTTGAACTACTAGAGCATGTCACTTAAACATCCAATCTGCATTTAAAGGCTCCAAGCGATGATGAATTTACCACTTTCCTGGGTAATATGTTCCAGTGATTAATTACTCTCTCACTGTAAGGAATTTGTGTCCTATTTTCAGTTTACATTTTTCTACTTTGCACTTTCAGCCAATTGATCTTGTAGGGCCTTTCTCTGATACAGTTAGGGGGTTGCTCATATCATGCCTCTCCACTTCAGAAGCTTTAAAAACTGGTCTCTCTTTCTTTGAGGGCCTAAACTGATTGAACTCTTCACATCTCTTGTTAGAAGATGTGTTTTCCAGAAGCTTTCCAACTTTTGGTCTGTTTTAAAAAGCGAATTCCAGAGCTGGACACATTGCATAGGGTTCTTACCAAACCATGTGTGGAGGCAATACTGCTATGTTTAACCCAAAACATTACTATTTTTAGGATGGAATTAAAGTGATTTTTTTCCCTGCTTTTTGCTGCCATATCATGATCCCTGTAGCAGATTCCTGTGATCCACAGTCCACCTCTGCGGTGTCAATCTTTCTCCTGTGCATACCCCTGCAGTTAACAAAGGTCGTTTTTGTGGCAGAATTCACTTCATTACAGCAAAAGTAAATAAAGCCTGTCACCACTCTAGCAGTGAGCGTAGGTGCTTACCTTGGAGCTGAGCTGGGTGGGTAAATATACAATGTCTTTAAAATACTGTGAATAGCCAACTGGATCGCATCCACTCGAGTGCGTCAGAAAGAAATCCTAACAGTCTATTGTTTCACTTGTGCCTGTGTCTTTAATGATTGCCCGATACAAAGAAGAAAAAGCAATTATCAAAGGCAGCTTTTAGGAGTAACTTTACATGTGGGATGCAATTACAGCGTGAAAGAACACTGGCTCAATAGTGACAGACAGTGACTAACAGACCTGATTACCAGGGAACGAGCTGCCAAAATCACATCCAGGAAAAAAGTGTGTGCGTGGGGAAAGCTTTCAGACTGGCCTGCATATTTGTCAATCCACAATTAGTGATATTGGCAAACTGCTGTGAACGCCGGTTCGTCCTCGGATGGACTTGTGCAGCCGTCCGTGTCCCTCAGACACCTGTGCATGGGCTCGCATCCCCTCGTTGGAGTCTGGGGCGCAGGACTGGTGGGAGGCACAGCCCAGCGCTGCGATCTGGGTGCCTACATCTTACCCAACTTTGGAGCTGCTGAGGGAAAGGCAGTGCTCATGCTTGCTCATCCTGCTCTCAGGCCAGTGGTGCCTGGGACATGGCTCACCGAGGGCTCCGCGCTGCGTCTGCTGGTGC
Source organism: Balaeniceps rex (assembly GCA_013401315.1). Classification (NCBI taxonomy): domain Eukaryota; kingdom Metazoa; phylum Chordata; class Aves; order Pelecaniformes; family Balaenicipitidae; genus Balaeniceps; species Balaeniceps rex. Next base: position 77,857 of record VYZW01033904.1, read on the forward strand.
GGCGGGGAGGGGATCAGGTGTCCGCAGTCTTCTCAGCACTCCCCTGTGCTGTCTGTCTCCGTTCCCGTTTCAGCCGGGTCTGCTCTACCCCTGTGTTGCTCCTAACTGAGGTGCTGCAAGGCATCATGCTTAAGTCTGAGGACTCAAATTCCTGATGCAGTTTAAAGCACTTACAAAACTGTGCCTGCTATCACCGGGCTGCTGGCAGCGTCTGAAGCCTGCCCCTGATATTCTGGCCCTTGGTATTTAAACCATCAGCTATTTTTCTATGAGGACATAACTCTGACAAACAGTATAGTTTGTCCCCTTTTTCTTTTTGATGTGGCCTGTCCTAGTACCACTTGCTATCTTATATTGAAATGTTTAATGCTTCTCCCCCTGTGGATTTTTTCAGTCTGGCTTTGCTGTGAGCCCTGAGGGACCAGGACATCACCACAAACCAACTGAAGTCACCACCACACCCTCGGGACTCTCTGGGCTTGCTCTCGATTCCTGAAATCACTTCAAAGTGACTCTGTTTTCAGCACACCTTGTAGCGTACCCCCAGGCTACCTCTTGGACTTCACATCCCTCCCCTCTTGCCTCACTTTTTGTTTTGGTCTCTCCACTCTGCTCTCCTGATTTTGCTCAGTGTTTCCCAGACTTTCCCAACTGTCTCTCCCTTCAGAGAATTTCTGTGCTCTGCACCTCAGGGAGCCTTATTGCTGTCCTCGTTTATGCTTCTTTTGCCCTTAGCCTCAGGCATTACCATTCAATCTGGTGATAGCAGCAGTGGGATGGTGGCCTGAAAGGGAGTCAGGAGAGCTTCGGGGGGCTGAGACCATCCGGTTCCGATGGTTCAGTTTCACCGAACCCTGCCTGTGAAACTGCCAGCGTGGTACCTGGCATGTGCCAACCGTCTCTCCTAGGCACAGTTTGGTGGGGAGAGCCAAAGCCCTCATTTATTTTCCTGGTATAGAGATAGCCGCGGTCTCAACACAGCCCTGCGTCTGCTCTAGGCTCGTGCCTTACCAGCTGGGAACCGCTGGCTTTGCTAACGCTCTCGCTTGTGTCTGCCTTGGCTGACGAATCGCTCACGCAGAGTTGTGGCATCTTTACGCCCTGTTTTAATACTGCTACTTGTCAGTGGATACATGAGTCAGTACATTGTCAGCTGTATCCTGCCGCTCTCATCTGGGGCCCAGTCTCGAGGCTCTGATCTGCAATCTATGCCGAAAAAGACAGCACTCCTTATCGTTTCATTTTTCGTGTGCCTGCCTCTGGACAGTGAGAGATTTCAGATGTTTCATTTCACTACGTGCCTTTTCGCTTTCCAGTGTGTTTCCCAGGTTGGGTCCTAGTGAATGAGCAGGTCAGGTTCAAATTCATTTGGGAGGTCGAGGGAGGTGTCCTCCAGGGCAGGCACTGCTGCACCTCCTCATCTCTTCATAACGGCACCTGGGTCCAACCTGGAGCTGCGCTTTTACAAGAGCATTACACTGATGGGGGGTGAGCTCCAAAAGACGTGCTCCCACTCCCTCCGTCCCTCATCCCAGACCAATGACTACATGAGCCTGTGATGAGCCAGTGCAAGGGCTGCTCTGAAAGAAACACAACCCTACCTTTACCCCCAAAAAGCACGAGACTTAACAACTGGCAAAATCGGATGGGCATCCACTCAGTGTTTTTCTTTTTTATGTACCCATATCTAAGAACAACTTAAGGAAAAGGTGTTTGGTCGAAGTGCTTCTTTTTTTATTTGGGCACGGAGAGTGAAGATCAAGCATGGAAAACCAGACACAAGCATTTTGTTTCTGAGATCTTTTGTGCAATTTTAACAAGATAACCAACCACAGAAATGCCAGCAGGACTGTGTAGGTAGGTCAGTCTTTTTAGAAATGTGACTCCTGATTTTTTATTTGCCACAAAATTTCTATGCCACAGTTTGCAATATGAAGAAGTATTGGCAGGTAATTTGGGTAATTTAGCCTCTAGTGTGCACTCATGCTGCTTCATGTTCCATCGCCATTTTTCTTTTGAGTATCTCACGCCACTTGGAAATAAGGTAATATTGTAATTTCATGATGTATGCTGTGTTTTGGATGGTGTTGCATTTTTTTTTGTTCCTGTCTTGTTTTACAACCAGCAGATTATGTCCGGAAAACACACTTTATATTCTGATAACGGAGGAGGAGTGAAATCCTGGGCCAAGTGAAGTCAGTGACAGAACTCCTGTTGACTTCAGTGGGGATAAGATTTCACCCCATCTTGTGTTGCCTTGCCTAAAAAAGGAAAAGAGACCTGATCCAAAGCCTATTGTAGTCAATGGAGAGATTCCCAGTGATTTTAATGGGCCTGTATTTGGTCCAGCATGAGGTTATTCAGTCACCTCCAAATTTTACAGGAATATAGCGCTTGTGTTCCCTTCTCTAAGGACTAATAAGCTTTCTCTGAGTTAGATAAATTTCTACACATTTCTTCTCCTGAAGCATTTGGGTGTACTAAGAAGTTATTTCCTTTTTTTTTTCTTTTCCCCAGTGTTTCTTTTCAGACACTGTTTTGCCTTGTGGTGATTCTAAATCATCACAAAACAAATCAACACTGAACAATGACCAGGATATGTAAGTTTGGATTTATAGATTCCAGTTCTGTGAACTTTGATTTAATAAACTTACCCCTCTTTGTAAGCAGAAAGCACAAAACATGGGTGGGTTGGTGAACTTGAAACCTGGTTCTGATTCTGACCTACATTTAAAGGCTAAATTTGAGTCTGATAAAGTTTTAAAAACACTGGTAATGTGAAAAAGATGCTTCACTGTTCCCTTTGTATTTTTAACCTTCTTTCCTATTAAAACTGTAAACAGTTTTATATTATTGCAGTGAATTCTTCTCTAATTTACTCCAGTGTAAATCCAGAGGAATGTTTCCAAGGGCAGGAGAGCTGTTCCGCGTTCACACTGGGGTGAGCAATGGAGGGCTCTGCCAGGCTGTTTCCCCCTTCCTCTTCCTCCTTTCACTGTTTGCATGTGATAATCCTGGGCAAAAAGTGTCGTTAAATGACGCACTGTTTCCTGTGATGGTTGTTTGTCTCCACCGTTCACTGTCCCTGTGGTTGTGAGGATCTAAGTGTCTGTAATATAACCAGAATGATTCAGGTTAAAAAAACCTTTCTGGTGGATTCTGTTTATCTCAAAATATGACTATTTATTTTCATTTTTGCATTGGAAGATAAACAAAACCTCAAGCATTTTATGAAAAGCTTTTTGTGGGTTGAAACATCTGTGTTTGCCTCACATGTCAGGGCCTGATTTGAATCTCTTGCATAATTTTTGATAAGGCGGATGGACTGTCTCTCCCTCTTTCTCACACAAACACATACACACACAGAGTGTATCTGCTTTGGATTTCAGAAACTTTCATGTAAAAACTTTTTTTAAATTTGAAGAAATTTTATAAAAGATGTTTTGGTCCACTTAAGAAATTAGCTTTAAGTTAACATGTCTGAAGAGTTGAAGGACTGCTGGGTTTTTGATGAAATATCTCTAGTTAGTTTGTTTTCTTGCGTAATGAAATTAATTTCAGTGGAGAATTGACTTTTACTAAGTTTCATTCCAAAAGTAAAAATGTTCTGTAGAAAATCTTGCCTTTTTCTCAATTTTTTTCCCTTTCCCTTCCACATTTTTCTTCATAGTTTTCCCCACAGTTGTCTATAAAAATAGTGAGCATCCAAGTGGGTTTTTTAGGTTTTGAGCTAAATCAGAGTTTCTTGTTCACTTTGTGTGCCAATGAAGAGCATAGATCTGTTGTCTTTTGGCTGATAGATTCTTGTATGGTTTATTGATCTAAGCATCAGTGCTCAGTCTTACAGTGAGACTCATCAAACCCAGCTGCATAGACCTGAAGCTGTATCTGAAAAGTGAAATATTCACCTTCAGCTCCCAGACAGAGAATGAGGCATCTGCAGCATATAGCCCTGACTGCTGTGTCTACCCTAGGATAAGATAAATAGCTTCTTGGAGGTGGCTGCTTCTGTCTTTGACCCTAAAGGAACCTAGGGATTAGTTCAGGCTTAGACATCTAAATCTCAGATGTGTAAGCTATGGCAGATGAATCCTACACAAAGTCCTTGGAACTGTTAATTTGCTTCCTGGGAGAATCAGCTTATATCTTCCGCTTGATGAAATAATTTGGTTTATTTAGTTACTATATGAAATTCTTGTAAACATGAAATTGCAAACTTAAGGTCCTTTGTGCCTCATGTGGATTCTTTTCAGAGATAAGCACGCTCTCTTTACGCCTACTCTATAAGTGAAGTTTATACATGGTGGTTGCTTTTTTCCACCTCAGGAAGAGAGATACTTCTCCTGGGAAAAGTTGCAACATGATCCAAAGTCCAAGTCTCTCCATTGACTTCGGTGACTTCTGCTTATGGTCAAAAGTCGTTAGCATTTTTTTAGCATGAAATCCCGAAAGTGAATTTTTCTATTATTAAGAAGATACAAGCTGTTGTCAAATGTTAAGGACACTGTGATTTTTAACTGAAAAGTAGTGCAGTAAATTATATTGGGAAAGTTTTTTTTCCTCCTCTAGCTTCATATGTCTAGCAGTCAATAATTGCTCATTGATAAATACACATCTGTAAGCAACAGGATTACATCAGAAATGAAACTTTTATTTTCCTTCACAGATTAGATCCTGGTTAGAAACCAGTAAACAGAAAATAAAATCCACCAAGATACTGTTCAGCTGATTTTCTGTTTCTAATACTACATAGAAAAAAAAGTTGGCGAGTTGTTTTCTATAACCAAAATCATTGTTTTGTTCTTTTAAAATCTTTTTAAGGCAAAAGTTCCAAAGGCTAAGACTGTATTTACATATTTTTGCAGCTTTCTGTAGTTAATTTTTGTCATGTTATCAGCACTACCTTCTGTAGTTAATTTGGCTTGTAGAAAGCTGTGATTAATGGGCCTTTGCTATAACATTAATTTTGAGCCATAACCTCTCCTTGCCCTTTGGTATTATGTTAATTACTGGAAAAGAACCGTGAAATCACGTATGGCACAGAGCTTTGGCGTGGCAAAGAACAACAACCAGAACTGAGGTCCTGAGATGTGTCCAAACAGGAGAATGGGAAAGTATCTGACCTGGCTAATGGAACCAAAAATGTAAGGGGTTTTAGGGATTAGGCAATTCTAGTTTATTCTGGACAAGTGCTCCATCTTACTGCTTTCCATTGCCAATGGTAGCTTTTGGTAGGTCTGCAGAAAATTGCTGGGCACTTCTTTTCATTCTTTGGGAGGACACTTAATTTAAAAGCACTTATCTCAGTAGATTGTCTCCACGATCAGACTGCTGTAAGGGCTGTTGGTTCTTGATCCAAAACCAACTGGAGTCATTACAGTGAGTTAAGGTTTAGATCTACCCTGTTCTTAGGGAGAAGATAGTCCTAAAATGGTCACCCTTGAAGAAGTGATTTGCTGTATGGAAAAAAAAAAAGCTACTTAACAATCCTGTGAGCAAACTGTTAGAACAGCAAACAAAATAATTTAGTGATGAGGCCAGAATTATTATTTATTACTACCAAAATAAATGTGAATATGATAAGGCTTAGTAGAAAAGAGAAAGATTTTCTTTAATGTGGGGAAATATTGCAGTACCCAAAATTAGACTTGTCTGAAACATTTTCTTAGCTAAATATCCAGTTCCTCACCTGAACACTACTTTAAATAAAGTAAGCAAATGAATTGTTGCCCTGTTTACGTAAATTTGGCCAGAACTATCAAAGAACTTGGGCCCCTAGGGTGGGTCTTGCCAGAAAGTAAGGAGCTGAGTTTAAGAGTGTGAGCCTCAAAGCCACTTCTGAAATAGATGAGTGTCTAGTGCTTGTGAGCAGGTACCATCCTGGCTTTTACATGTAAAGCTCCTATGCACCTACATTTCTCATCCTGCAGATGCTGGAGTAACACAGGGAAGCCCTTCTGCTTAAGTCCAGCTGGGATTCTCTGGCCAAGGGGACATGCTTGATCCCATAGGCATGCTAAAACCAATCTGGCCATAAGGTGCCACAAAAACCACACAGTTGTCCTTATTTATGAGCAATGAGAGTAGTTACCCAGGCTGTGGGTGATATGGGTTTCATGCCTACCTACTTCAGAGGGGATCCTACATCTTCATTCCTTGAAAATGTCCAGTCCACCAGGCTGCTTGGAAAAGGGGAAAAAGAGGGAAAAGTCATACCTTTCCCTGTTTTTGAGACGTCTCCTAGAGGCAGAAAAAAATTCCAGATTCATCAGGAAAAGATTAAAGAGGGAGAGAGAAATCAGGTGGTACACCCTGCTCTTCCATGGACTGTTGCAGTGGTTTGTGCTGAAGTTCACAAGCAGTGGACAGGACCCAGGACTCACCTTTTTTTTCCCACAAATGCCCTGCTTACTGGGCTGGAGAGTCACAATCGGTAGTCCCCATGGGCAGTTGCCCCCAAATGAGGTACTGTCCCTCTGAGGTTCCTGGGTGTGAATTGGGCTGTAGGACTCAAGTCAGTTGTCATGTTTGCACAAGCGGCGATGACCCCTGGGTGGAAGGAGAGATGGGGGACTCTACAGATGCATCAGGCACTTGGCAAGACTTGCAACACCCCTAAGTGGCAGCAATGATGGGTTAGTCCACCTTGACCTCATCAGGCCTTGCGAGATGGTGAAGGATAGGTGTCACCAGCAGAGAGGGGAAGACAGGAGAATGAAGACAAAAAAGTAGATATTGCATTGAGAAATGCTGGGACTTTGTAACTTTTCCAGTTTAAGTGCTAGACTTTCCTCTCTGAAGCCAAGAAGTATCATTTCAGTCTCTCCCACTGATGATATAAGACCGCTGCATGACACATAGCCTTTATAAAGCATCAAACTTCTAGCAATATGATAGTTGTTTTTATCACAAAGCTCCCAACAAACGACACATGCTGTTAATATGAATCTATCTTTCAGCAGCAGATATTTCAGGCACTGTTAGTAACATAATCTCATGATGTTGCCATAATAGAGTATGCTGCAGATCCAAATCTTACTGGAGTGAATTCTTTCTTTGGTTGTTTTCCTGTAGTTCTTCTTGGCTTCAGTGGGACATTTGCCCATATACTGTGAATATGCTCAGCCTTGTTAATCTTTGTACAGTGCTAGGTCTCTGTTAGCCTAAATTTGTAGGCTCAGAGATGCTGGAAGAGTACTGCAGGTAACGGGCATGGGCTGGGGGGCACCACGGAGGAAAGGGGGAGCAGCAGCAGGTCTGACCAAGAAATGAAACAGGACAGTAGCAAGGTTGTGGTGCTGTTATACACTCCTTGAAAGAGCGTATAACAACACACCTGAGTGGGGTTAAAGGTGCAGCATGCCAAGGGCAGAGGAATCCCCAGGTTCCCGGTACAGCGCTCCCAGGGGATCCTGCACTGCGCTTGAAGGGCTACTTGTGTTAGTGTTGGCCGCCAAGTACGGCCTAGGATCGCCTGTCTTTCTTGGGCAATTAGCCATATCCCTTTGCGGTGTCTATACTAATAAATTAGCAGTGCCAGAGGTCTTACCTTGGCCCTGAATGCTGTTGTTTCTGTCAATAAATTGTTAGAGCCGTCCTTGGCATGGTTTTGGCTTGGGCTTACTGAAGGCCTCTCGTACTATTCCTGGTCCTGGTTCAGGAGTTAGCCTGGGCCAGGGACCATCAAAAAGGTGGTTTGGATGCGGCCTCCTTATTTTAGAGGCCAGGAGAGTTTAATAAATGCATATGGCCATGTTATGACAGCATGCTTCTGCTCCCAGGGCCAGAGAACGGGGCCTGGAGCTGCCCAGTTTATTGGTAAGGATGTAGTCATTGCGTCTCAGAGCCTCCTGCAACTGTGAGGCTCTTGTTTCTTCCACTGTGATGCAAAGAGATGAAATAAGACAAAGCCAGGCACTGATAATATTTTTTAAAAGGTCAATTCTTTAAAAGTTTGCTAAGTAGAGAGCAAGGCAGAGAAATTTAGAGGTCAGAGGAACTCAAAGAAAGGCAGACCTAGTATATTAGAAAATTAAAATTTTGCATGTGTATAAAAAACTAAGAAAGCCAGAGAGAATTAGAAACAACAGAAAGTCAATATATAAAATTCTACATGTTTGATAAACTAGATCTGGAAGATCTGAAATTTCAGGTCAGTTTTACAAATTAATGTGTTGCCAATATTCATATGAACATGTCTAAAAATGTTAATCCAATACTTATTCATTCCTGAGCTTTACTGTATGTGCACTGTCTTCTGCCAGTAACCCCACTAATTTCAATGGAATTGATGTAATATCAGATTGATGGGACACACTGCTGAATTGGGCACAATACATGCTTAAGGGCTACTCTTATGTTTGTTGTTGCAGTCCAGGTAACTGTTAATTCTTTGAAGATGACATGAATAGCATTTTAGTATTACAGCTTCATTAAGTCCTCTGCATTTGTTAATCTCACACTCTGTGTAATTAAGATCTGTTTCCAGTTTATGCCTCTGTTGCCCAAGTCCTATGTGTATAAAACAAACAGTTTTATGTGCAGTTATGTGAAAAAAAACCAAAATTACTTCACTACTGTGGCCTGAGAAAACAGTACTTTTGCAGCTGCCTGTGACTATTAGTGGAGGAACATTTATGTTGATCAAAATACTCTAATAACAAGGTCATTGCTGTACTACTCCAGTTTTGTTGTAAAACTTGACCACTGTGTTACTCCGACAATGTCGAAGGTATAGCTGTGCTATGGTGTGGCCGTCATGATTATAAGGTTTATTCAGTTATGCGGAATCTGGACATTAAATGGGACAGTGGCAGAGAGAGACCTCTGGTTTATCAATTTTTTGCTTCTGTGACAATAGTGGAGTGTTGGGAACTGGAGATGACCTCAGTTTTGGACTGCGGCATCTCTATCAGGCTTGGAGGGGTCTATACATTTCAAGGTCACTTTGTGCTTTCACATTCAAATAAAATAAAACAAAGTCTCTGTTTCTCCTTTTTGCAAAGTGAGCCTCCAAGACTGGAAGGCAGGTAACAATTATAATAGTTACTCAGAGTTAGAAACTTTGGATGGTGCTTCTAAGCCCTCCCTTTCCTTTCCACATCTCCTTGCCCTGGACAGCAGTCCCTGAGTAGGGTCCAGTCTGGGTTGCCAGACCTCGTCCTTCCCACCAGTATTCCCTACTCATTTGACTGAGGCACATCTTTAACTTTTCTCTTCTCCCGGTGTGTGTGAAAACTCATCCTATGGATCGTGTGTGTGTGTGGTGGACACACTGCGGGGGTTGAGGCAGCAGAGAGGAGAAAGTTGACAGCATTAAATTGCAGCTGCAGAGGAATCACCTTACTGGGATCGATACATATTACATCTCATACTCTTGGGACAGAGTAGCTCCCGAGTGGCTAGAAGATGCTGGTTGGTTTATGAGACTTCAGGCCAGAGAGCATCTTTGGCACGTGGAACCACATAATGAGAATGGGGGCACGTCCAAGGTGCAGGCTGGGCTGCGGGGGCACATGGGTGACCCCCAGAAAATGTCTTCTCCAGGAGAGCTCATCTCACACATCTGCATTCTCTGCTCACACCAAATAACTCAAAGCAGAACCCAAAGGAAGTGACTGCGATTTGCTGACCGGAGTTCAGAGCACATCTTTTCCACGACACCATTGAGGCCCCAGTCCTGAGCAGCTCAGGGAATAAGGGTTTTCCCTTCTGCTTCTGCTCTTCAAAGCTAGAAATTCAACATTACGTTCTGCCACAGACCTGAAAAAGAGTGAAAGTTTAACCACTTCCATACTGTGTCTGCTCCAGTCAAGGGTTTAGCCTGAGCCTGTTTGCAAATAAATCAATGCAACAGAAGACTTTTCTCTTAAATACATTTAAGTTGGAGCTGTGTGTTAAAAAGAAAAAAAGTGAGAAGCCACAAAGCCTGTTCAAAGGCTGGCTGGTAGAGCTAGTAAGTGTTTTCTTTTTGCAGAAAGAAATAATGCTCAAACGCTTACAGAGTGTAATTGTACATGGCAGTCCATGTCAGAGTTCAGCAATGAAAATGGAAGTAATTTTTTTTTTTAGGCTGGGAATCATGCATCAGCCTAATGAGTAACAGGTTTTTGTTTGTTTGTTGGTGTTTTGTTTTGGTTGGTAGGGAGGATGCGTTCTTTTGTTCTCACCATTTTGTGCTGGCTCTGGTCTCTGAATGCTACCATCACATTGACTTTGACAGATTCAGCTGGAAAAACAGACGCATTTTAACTAGCGGTGCCCAAATACCAGCTATGTGATATGATTCACTTTGCGGAGGAGGAGAATGGTTTGTTTAAATGGCTGGCTGGTTTATGCCTGAAGGATGCCTGTTACAGAGGAGGTTTCACCTGTTAAATCTACACAACCTGTTGTCCCTCTAAAGGACTGTTTTTGACAGTCATCATATACACGCGTGCTGTACAAATGAACTGAGGTCTGCCTTATACACTTTGAATTATAACCACGCTGTGGTGCTATTAATTGTCTTTGCTATCAGTTGCCCCAAGAAGAAAGACCCATCTTTTTAGACAACAACCTAGAAAAACATGTATTTCTTCCAGAGAAGAAGTGTAAATACTTTTCACTTTAAAAGATTATCTAATTAAGCAGTTGGTGAATGTTAGTTTTAAGACTTCAATGTATTCAAGTCCTCTTAGCACATAGTTTTGCTAATTTAGTGTGCTGGATGATTGAGGAGGGTAGAAGACATGTTAGGAATCAGAAGTGGCATGATTTTAGTGACCAGAGAATGATTATTCACTGTTTATTCATAAAGCAAAATACGAAGGGGCTTCTGAGAAGGTGATGGGATGGCAAGTTCAAATAAACAATGCATAGTTAAACTGCGGCACTTATAATCCTGAAAGTTTATGTGAATTTAAGAAAGCAATTAGATGAATTAATGGAAAAAAGGTACTCAAAGGCTAATAACATGAAGAAATAATCTCTGGTTTAGGAAGTCCTTACACCTCTGATTTCTGGCAGCAGGAAAGAAATGCCAGAAGAGGCATCAAGATTTGTTTCCCCTGTTATTCTGCACTTACCTAGTCATCCTCTACTGGTCACAGACCCAGATAAATCTTTGTGCCCTTCTTGCAAAATTAAGACCATAAGCACAACAGTGAATATAAACTGGTGTTAAAGTTTTATCAAATAGAACATAAATTTGGAGTATTACTTCACCTAACATTGCCAATTTCATCTCACATCTTGTGAGCAGTTGGGCTTCACTTGGTTCATACAAAATTCGTGAGTTAAATTTTCTTCATTTATGCTTCTCTGTAATTTTAGGTTGATACCAAGTTTCTCCATATCTTTTTAAGAAAGTTGACTTCTAATATTATTCTGTTGTTAAAACAGATACCTTGAGAGATTAATCACTTTGGAATTCAAATAAAGATGAAAGATTCTCTCTATAGTTTATGGTATTATAGTAACTGATCACCTGACAAAAAGCACATAATATTTGTACAGTTAGTTTGTTGCTTTTTTCCTGGTTGTGGAAATTGCTTTAGGGTAATTTTCTTAGATGTCATTTGAAGAAGAAATTGTCTTTTTGAGTTTAAAAACCAGAGAAAACATTCTACAATAATGGGTGCCAAGTAAATACAACAAGGCTTCACAATATCTTTAAGTTAAATTCAACTATATTAACCAGTATACAAAAGGTCTGACTTTCAGCTAGTCTTCAACTAGTGCATATAGTGATGTATCTTATATGCACACACATATATGTATATAGGCGTTCATATGGACACATTGACATATGGACATATTTTTTATACCTACACTATATGTATAAGAATAGTATAGAAATGATATATCAATTGCCAACCTGAAAAGAAAATGAAAAAATATCACATATCAAAGAAGGCAGATGACACTTTCCCCTCATCATAGAAAGGACTTTTAAAATAAAAATTATCTAGTGTCAATACCTGTTCTCAATATAATATTAGTCTGTTGACTTTTTTCATCGTAACAAGAGGCTTATTGAAAATAAATGTCTTAACTTTGTCACTAGTTCTTCTGACAGATACATATTTTGTTATTACAGTTTTTAGGAGAAAACTATCATCCTATGGGTCTGAGAATGGGAAATGTGTCTGTTAATATGGCAAATTATATTTGGAGACAGCATGTGCAATACTAAATGCCAGAACACCAATACGACCCATCTGCCCAATAAGTAAAGTATAATAACACCATTATGAAGTGATGATATGTTTACATACCCTTGTAACAGGATTAAAGTTTTCTTAATTGTCCCCTGCTTGAACCTAATGTAATGTTTTTGGTGTGTCCTATAGAATAATATTGAAAGAATGAACAAATCAGTGGCGGAACCTTCTGAGATTTGCCTAATTACAACTCAAATTGCTCCCATATTGGAAATTACATGCATATAATGCCTTTTGGGGCACAGAATAGAAGAAGCATATGAAGGTCAGCCAACAGTGCATTGCAATGAGTTCTGTCTTCATGAACTTCTAAAATGTCTTTTTCATGCAGTGAGACACATTAATTTACTAGAAACAGATTTCAGAATTGTTTTATCCGATTTTGGAAGGCTTATTTCTGCAATCCTGATAAAGCTGCAGAAAAAGTAGATTGCAGTTGCCCTGAATTTAGTTAAATCACCACAAATAGAAATCACTCAGCTAGGTCATGTGTGGGATTAGGATGCTGCTGTTGCATTTCAGGTACATGGTTCATTGTGAAAGATTCTCAAGAGTTTTACAGACCTTCAACCAGATCTTGACACATGCATCATTCAAAACAGCCCAGTGAAATGCAGGGGAGTCTTGCATAGGTCAAGGAGTACCAGCTGCATCCAGCTGTGTGTTCCCATGACACTGTTGCATGTTTGTGATAGGTGAACATATGATGGTTTTTCTTTTTATTCCACTCCAGCGTTTTTACAGCACAGTTGCATGATAACCAAG